>JAXIVJ010009730.1:0-47500 GCA_036785665.1 Chirona hameri | reverse complement strand
GACACCAGTATCGCACGCAAGGCCCGTGTAGTGAGCCAGGATCCAGTGTGCACGCAAGGCCAGTGCGGTGAGACAGGACACCTAATGCAGATAGTGAGTGAGAGCGGTGAGACAGGATACCTACTGTAGAGAGTGAGTGAGAGCAGTGAGACAGCTGATACCTAATGTAGAGAGTGAGTGAGAGCAGTGAGACAGCTGATACTAATGTAGAGAGTGAGTGAGAGCAGTGAGACAGCTGATACCTACTGCAGATAGTGAGTGAGAGCAGTGAGACAGCTGATACCTACTGTAGAGAGTGAGTGAGAGCAGTGAGACAGCTGATACCTACTGCAGATAGTGAGTGAGAGCAGTGAGACAGCTGATACCTAATGTAGAGAGTGAGTGAGAGCAGTGAGACAGCTAATACCTAATGTAGAGAGTGAGTGAGAGCAGTGAGACAGCTGATACCTACTGCAGAGAGTGAGTGAGAGCAGTGAGACAGCTGATACCTACTGCAGATAGTGAGCGAGAGCAGTGAGACAGCTGATACCTAATGTAGAGAGTGAGTGAGAGCAGTGAGACAGCTGATACCTACTGTAGAGAGTGAGTGAGAGCAGTGAGACAGCTGATACCTACTGTAGAGAGTGAGTGAGAGCAGTGAGACAGCTGATACCTACTGCAGATAGTGAGTGAGAGCAGTGAGACAGCTAATACCTACTGCAGATAGTGAGTGAGAGCAGTGAGACAGCTGATACCTAATGTAGAGAGTGAGTGAGAGCAGTGAGACAGCTGATACCTACTGCAGATAGTGAGTGAGAGCAGTGAGACAGCTGATACCTAATGTAGAGAGTGAGTGAGAGCAGTGAGACAGCTAATACCTAATGTAGAGAGTGAGTGAGAGCAGTGAGACAGCTGATACCTAATGTAGAGAGTGAGTGAGAGCAGTGAGACAGCTGATACCTACTGCAGATAGTGAGTGAGAGCAGTGAGACAGCTGATACCTAATGTAGAGAGTGAGTGAGAGCAGTGAGACAGCTGATACCTACTGCAGATAGTGAGTGAGAGCAGTGAGACAGCTGATACCTAATGTAGAGAGTGAGTGAGAGCAGTGAGACAGCTAATACCTAATGTAGAGAGTGAGTGAGAGCAGTGAGACAGCTGATACCTAATGTAGAGAGTGAGTGAGAGCAGTGAGACAGCTGATACCTACTGCAGATAGTGAGTGAGAGCAGTGAGACAGCTGATACCTAATGTAGAGAGTGAGTGAGAGCAGTGAGACAGCTAATACCTAATGTAGAGAGTGAGTGAGAGCAGTGAGACAGCTTAATACCTACTGCAGATAAGTGAAGTGAGAGCAGTGAGACAGCTGATACCTAATGTAGAGAGTGAGTGAGAGCAGTGAGACAGCTGATACCTACTGCAGATAGTGAGTGAGAGCAGTTGAGACAGCTGATACCTAATGTAGAGAGTGAGTGAGAGCAGTGAGACAGCTAATACCTAATGTAGAGAGTGAGTGAGAGCAGTGAGGACAGCTGATACCTAATGTAGAGAGTGAGTGAGAGCAGTGAGACAGCTGATACCTACTGCAGATAGTGAGTGAGAGCAGTGAGACAGCTGATACCTAATGTAGAGAGTGAGTGAGAGCAGTGAGACAGCTAATACCTAATGTAGAGAGTGAGTGAGAGCAGTGAGACAGCTGATACCTACTGCAGAGAGTGAGTGAGAGCAGTGAGACAGCTGATACCTACTGCAGATAGTGAGCGAGAGCAGTGAGACAGCTGATACCTAATGTAGAGAGTGAGTGAGAGCAGTGAGACAGCTGATACCTACTGTAGAGAGTGAGTGAGAGCAGTGAGACAGCTGATACCTACTGTAGAGAGTGAGTGAGAGCAGTGAGACAGCTGATACTACTGCAGATAGTGAGTGAGAGCAGTGAGACAGCTAATACCTACTGCAGATAGTGAGTGAGAGCAGTGAGACAGCTGATACCTAATGTAGAGAGGTGAGTGAGAGCAGTGAGACAGCTGATACCTACTGCAGATAGTGAGTGAGAGCAGTGAGACAGCTGATACCTAATGTAGAGAGTGAGTGAGAGCAGTGAGACAGCTAATACCTAATGTAGAGAGTGAGTGAGAGCAGTGAGACAGCTGATACCTAATGTAGAGAGTGAGTGAGAGCAGTGAGACAGCTGATACCTACTGCAGAGAGTGAGTGAGAGCAGTGAGACAGCTGATACCTACTGCAGATAGTGAGTGAGAGCAGTGAGACAGCTGATACCTACTGTAGATAGTGAGTGAGAGCAGTGAGACAGCTGATACCTAATGCAGATAGTGAGTGAGGAGCAGTGAGACAGCTGATACCTAATGTAGAGAGTGAGTGAGAGCAGTGAGACAGCTGATACCTACTGCAGAGAGTGAGTGATAGCAGTGAGACAGCTGATAACCTACTGCAGATAGTGATGTGAGAGCAGTGAGACAGCTGATACCTAATGTAGAGAGTGAGTGAGAGCAGTGAGACAGCTGATACCTAATGTAGAGAGTGAGTGAGAGCAGTGAGACAGCTGATACCTAATGTAGAGAGTGAGTGAGAGCAGTGAGACAGCTGATACCTACTGCAGATAGTGAGTGAGAGCAGTGAGACAGCTGATACCTACTGCAGAGAGTGAGTGAGAGCAGTGAGACAGCTGATACCTACTGCAGATAGTGAGTGAGAGCAGTGAGACAGCTGATACCTACTGCAGAGAGTGAGTGAGAGCAGTGAGACAGCTGATACCTAATGCAGAGAGTGAGTGAGAGCAGTGAGACAGCTGATACCTAATGTAGAGAGTGAGTGAGAGCAGTGAGACAGCTGATACCTACTGTAGATAGTGAGTGAGAGCAGTGAGACAGCTGATACCTACTGCAGAGAGTGAGTGAGAGCAGTGAGACAGCTGATACCTAATGCAGAGAGTGAGTGAGAGCAGTGAGACAGCTGATACCTAATGTAGAGAGTGAGTGAGAGCAGTGAGACAGCTGATACCTACTGCAGATAGTGAGTGAGAGCAGTGAGACAGCTGATACCTAATGTAGAGAGTGAGTGAGAGCAGTGAGACAGCTGATACCTACTGCAGATAGTGAGTGAGAGCAGTGAGACAGCTGATACCTACTGCAGAGAGTGAGTGAGAGCAGTGAGACAGCTGATACCTAATGTAGAGAGTGAGTGAGAGCAGTGAGACAGCTAATACCTAATGTAGAGAGTGAGTGAGAGCAGTGAGACAGCTGATACCTACTGCAGAGAGTGAGTGAGAGCAGTGAGACAGCTGATACCTAATGTAGATAGTGAGTGAGAGCAGTGAGACAGCTGATACCTAATGTAGAGAGTGAGTGAGAGCAGTGAGACAGCTGATACCTAATGTAGAGAGTGAGAGAGTAATGTAATATATGCTTGCCGATTTAGATGTAAATAATGCTGTTGCCATGTTTTATGATCTTGTTTCTGCTGCCATTAATGACTATGTGCCCATGATTGAACTTCGTCGCAAATTCCCTCCCTGGTACGATAGAACTGCTCGCGATCTGCTTGGGGATAAGGAGAGGGCCCATAAGCGGAAGAAGAGGAATCCGACTGAAGTGAACATTCAGGCTCACTCGACTGCTAGGGCCGACTTTAAGCGGCAGGCCAACTATAGCTATCGCTCGTACTTGTTAGGGCTGATACGCGAGTTTAAGGATAACCCAAAGCGCTACTGGTCTTTTGTTAAGTCGCTGAAGTCGTGTGCCGCTATGTCTCCTGTGCTTGAGTGGCGTGGCCGGGCCGTGGCGGACGTGCTTGGACGGGCTAACGTGTTCAATTCCTGTTTTGCCAACAAGTTCAGTGACCCTCACCGTGGTCCGTTACCCGAGGCACCAGTTCTGAACGCTCCCGGCCTCGTATCCTTTGAGGTTCCGCCAGGTCGTGTTGCTCAGCTGCTACGCGACCTCAACCCGCACAAAGCATGTGGCCCGGACGGTATCAGTGCTAGGATTATGCGTGAATGTGCGGAAGAGCTGGCTGTGCCCCTGGAGATCATTTGCTGTTTGTCAGTGAGATCAGGCGTGTTCCCATCTGCTTGGAAGCGGGCCAACGTTATTCCGGTGTACAAAAAAGGCTCAAAAAAGCTTCCCGAAAACTATCGTCCTGTTTCACTTTTAACAATAGGTTCTAAGATTTTAGAGAAAGTAGTATGTGAGTCCTTGCTTCGTGCATGTCTCCCTGCGCTGCCCAGCAGTCAGCACGGGTTTTTGCCCAATCGCTCTTGTTTAACCAACTTGGCTTGTTTCACGGATCACTGCTGGATCTCACTAGCAAAGGGGCTGCAGACGGATGCTGTATATACAGATTATTCGTCGGCTTTTACCAGCGTCAGTCACAGGTTACTTTTACACAAGCTTAGACACTCATTTAATATCACCGGTCATGCATATAGCTGGATTGGGTCTTACCTTAGCCAACGTTCCCAAAGAGTCATTCTCGATGGGAAACATTCCGACTGGGTGCCGGTTCTATCCGGAGTTCCGGAAGGCAGCATTCTCGGCCCACTTCTCTTTACTTGCTATGTAGCTGACCTTCCAAGTCATATTCAAACTTGTTCACTTTCTTATGCGGATGACGTCAAAATTTTCCACAGAATTGAGTCCCCTTCGGACGTTGATTCCCTTCAGGCCGATCTTAGCCGCTTGAGCAAGTGGTCAAAAACATGGCATCTTAAGCTCAATCCAGCTAAATGCAAGACCATCACCTTTACTCTGCGCACATCTCCCATTGCATCTCGGTATGTTTTAGATGGTCATCAACTCGAACGGTGCACCCGCATTAGTGATCTTGGTGTCATACTTGATGTGAAGTTGACGTTTCGTGACCACGTTGATGCATGTGTCAGCAAGGCGAACCGAATGCTAGGCCTGCTCATGCGCAGCATGCAGGTATCATCGTGCATGTCACTGCGGAGATTTGACTACCGTCCTGTTCTATGTGCCTACTATGCCCACGTTAGGTCAATTATTGAATACGGTAGTGTCATATGGGGTGGTGCAGCGGCATCCCACTTGGCCAGATTGGAGAGGCTACAGCACCGTTTTTTGATGTGGCTTGGTGCTAAGACGCATGGCCAGTGTCCCATGGATTATGCATCCCTCACAGAACACTTCCGTTGTGCCTCAATCAAGGCTAGATTTGTACGGGCTGATGTGATGTTTTTGCGTTCTGTGTTTAGCGGCCGGTTAGACTGCACCCACCTGGTGACGGCATTTGCTCTGCTGGCTCCCGGTCGCCGGTCCCGTCAGACAGGGCTCTTCAATGTGCCGTTTGGGCGTGTCAACACTGTGCAAAATAGCTTTAAGATACGTGTTCCCAAACTTATCAATGATTTTATGCTCAAGAAGCCGGCTGAGGACTTTTTCCAGCCATCACAGTTCTTTCGGTCAAATTTGCTTGATTTCGCAGCCAGTGTGGGCACATATATGATGTGAAGTGCAAACGAGATGTTACTTTATGTGTTCATATTCATTTCGATGTTTACACTCATAATATTTTAGGCGACTCTGCTTTACAGCCGTGTACTTTTATTTATACATGCTTTTATTTATCTTTGTTATAATTTATTTATTCATCAGCGAACTAATTTTTATGTTTACATATAGGCATATTTGTGTGTGTATATATGTGCGTGTGTATGTGAGTGTGCATGTTGGGTGGGGTGGGTGGGTGGTGGGGTTTTATTGACTTCGGCCGTTAGTGGGTGATGTTGCCTGTGGCTGATTATGTGCAATAAACAAATAAACAAAGTGAGTGAGAGCAGTGAGACAGCTGATACCTAATGTAGAAAGTGAGTGAGAGCAGTGAGACAGCTGATACCTACTGCAGAGAGTGAGTGAGAGCAGTGAGACAGCTGATACCTAATGTAGAGAGTGAGTGAGAGCAGTGAGACAGCTGATACCTACTGCAGAGAGTGAGTGAGAGCAGTGAGACAGCTGATACCTAATGTAGATAGTGAGTGAGAGCAGTGAGACAGCTGATACCTAATGTAGAGAGTGAGTGAGAGCAGTGAGACAGCTGATACCTAATGTAGAGAGTGAGTGAGAGCAGTGAGACAGCTGATACCTACTGCAGAGAGTGAGTGAGAGCAGTGAGACAGCTGATACCTAATGTAGAGAGTGAGTGAGAGCAGTGAGACAGCTGATACCTACTGCAGATAGTGAGTGAGAGCAGTGAGACAGCTGATACCTAATGTAGAGAGTGAGTGAGAGCAGTGAGACAGCTGATACCTACTGCAGATATTGAGTGAGAGCAGTGAGACAGCTGATACCTACTGCAGAGAGTGAGTGAGAGCAGTGAGACAGCTGATACCTAATGTAGAGAGTGAGTGAGAGCAGTGAGACAGCTGATACCTAATGTAGAGAGTGAGTGAGAGCAGTGAGACAGCTGATACCTAATGTAGAGAGTGAGTGAGAGCAGTGAGACAGCTGATACCTAATGTAGAGAGTGAGTGAGAGCAGTGAGACAGCTGATACCTACTGCAGATAGTGAGTGAGAGCAGTGAGACAGCTGATACCTACTGCAGAGAGTGAGTGAGAGCAGTGAGACAGCTGATACCTAATGTAGAGAGTGAGTGAGAGCAGTGAGACAGCTGATACCTACTGCAGATAGTGAGTGAGAGCAGTGAGACAGCTGATACCTACTGCAGAGAGTGAGTGAGAGCAGTGAGACAGCTGATACCTAATGTAGAGAGTGAGTGAGAGCAGTGAGACAGCTGATACCTAATGTAGAGAGTGAGTGAGAGCAGTGAGACAGCTGATACCTACTGCAGATAGTGAGTGAGAGCAGTGAGACAGCTGATACCTACTGTAGAGAGTGAGTGAGAGCAGTGAGACAGCTGATACCTACTGCAGATAGTGAGTGAGAGCAGTGAGACAGCTGATACCTACTGCAGAGAGTGAGTGAGAGCAGTGAGACAGCTGATACCTAATGTAGAGAGTGAGTGAGAGCAGTGAGACAGCTGATACCTAATGTAGAGAGTGAGTGAGAGCAGTGAGACAGCTAATACCTAATGCAGAGAGTGAGTGAGAGCAGTGAGACAGCTGATACCTAATGTAGAGAGTGAGTGAGAGCAGTGAGACAGCTGATACCTAATGTAGAGAGTGAGTGAGAGCAGTGAGACAGCTGATACCTAATGTAGAGAGTGAGTGAGAGCAGTGAGACAGCTAATACCTAATGCAGAGAGTGAGTGAGAGCAGTGAGACAGCTGATACCTAATGTAGAGAGTGAGTGAGAGCAGTGAGACAGCTGATACCTAATGTAGAGAGTGAGTGAGAGCAGTGAGACAGCTGATACCTAATGTAGAGAGTGAGTGAGAGCAGTGAGACAGCTAATACCTAATGCAGAGAGTGAGTGAGAGCAGTGAGACAGCTGATACCTACTGTAGAGAGTGAGTGAGAGCAGTGAGACAGCTGATACCTACTGCAGATAGTGAGTGAGAGCAGTGAGACAGCTGATACCTAATGTAGAGAGTGAGTGAGAGCAGTGAGACAGCTGATACCTAATGCAGAGAGTGAGTGAGAGCAGTGAGACAGCTGATACCTACTGTAGAGAGTGAGTGAGAGCAGTGAGACAGCTGATACCTACTGCAGATAGTGAGTGAGAGCAGTGAGACAGCTGATACCTACTGTAGAGAGTGAGTGAGAGCAGTGAGACAGCTGATACCTACTGCAGATAGTGAGTGAGAGCAGTGAGACAGCTGATACCTAATGTAGAGAGTGAGTGAGAGCAGTGAGACAGCTGATACCTAATGTAGAGAGTGAGTGAGAGCAGTGAGACAGCTGATACCTAATGTAGAGAGTGAGTGAGAGCAGTGAGACAGCTGATACCTACTGCAGATAGTGAGTGAGAGCAGTGAGACAGCTGATACCTAATGTAGAGAGTGAGTGAGAGCAGTGAGACAGCTGATACCTAATGTAGAGAGTGAGTGAGAGCAGTGAGACAGCTGATACCTAATGTAGAGAGTGAGTGAGAGCAGTGAGACAGCTGATACCTAATGTAGAGAGTGAGTGAGAGCAGTGAGACAGCTGATACCTACTGCAGATAGTGAGTGAGAGCAGTGAGACAGCTGATACCTACTGCAGAGAGTGAGTGAGAGCAGTGAGACAGCTGATACCTAATGTAGAGAGTGAGTGAGAGCAGTGAGGCAGCTGATACCTAATGTAGAGAGTGAGTGAGAGCAGTGAGACAGCTGATACCTACTGCAGATAGTGAGTGAGAGCAGTGAGACAGCTGATACCTACTGCAGAGAGTGAGTGAGAGCAGTGAGACAGCTGATACCTACTGCAGATAGTGAGTGAGAGCAGTGAGACAGCTGATACCTAATGTAGAGAGTGAGTGAGAGCAGTGAGACAGCTGATACCTACTGCAGAGAGTGAGTGAGAGCAGTGAGACAGCTGATACCTACTGCAGATAGTGAGTGAGAGCAGTGAGACAGCTGATACCTAATGTAGAGAGTGAGTGAGAGCAGTGAGACAGCTGATACCTAATGTAGAGAGTGAGTGAGAGCAGTGAGACAGCTGATACCTACTGCAGATAGTGAGCGAGAGCGAGCCTAGCTGTGCTGCTCGGCCTGGCCGCGAGAGATGCGATGACTGACTGGCGGTCAGCCGCGGTCACCCGGCCGCGGTCACCCTGCTCCCGCATGATAAACGATGACCCGCAGTTTTAGTCTGCGGCCCATTCTCTGGACCCTGGCGTGACGCTCAGAACCGGCACCCGCAGCCCAGGCAGAGGCTGCCGGCCCTCTGCAGTCTGCTGCCGGACAAACGCGGCTGAACGGGCGGCACTCCGGTGCGGCGGACATTTCCGACTGATCTACTGCACGCGTATGGGGGGAGCAAATGGGTCAGGGCTCTTACAGCTCTGCAGCGAAACGCGCTCTGCGCAGAACGCGGCCGCCGGTGCTGACCAAATGTCAACTATCGTGGCTGTGATCCAGCGTCTGAGGTAAGGCGGCTTCCCAAGCGAGAAGCACTGGATTGCAAAGTATGAATGGCTCATGTCAGGGCCTCCCGTAAGGATTTTGGACTGGGTGGGCATTTTAGCGAGGCGGGCTTAGATTATGGGGAAGGAGCACTGGCGGCTCCGGGGGGAGCGTTTAGCCCTAAAGGGGAGGGGGCAATATGTTTTTGGTACTCCCTTTGCTCCAGTCTCATTTCCTCGTGATACCCCTACGGTCTGATTCAAATAGCAAAATATTGCTCCAGCCTTCCAAAACCTCAAATTTCGCGCCTTTTGGCGGCACAATTGTTATGTGGCTGTTAATTTCTTCTCAATATATTCCAAGTGCAATTTCTACTCAATACTTGTGACGTTTCAGGACAGTGATGTGCATATTTCTATTCTAGACCCTACATTAGCAAAATCATGCTTGTACACCTTGCTACCGGCGAAGATTGGCAGCGCCCCAAGCCGCTTGGAACATTAAGGGTTATCAAATAGTAATCATGCATTAAATTAAAACCTATAGTATAAAGTATAGTATAAAGGAGCTAAACCTGTCGTAGGTCAGTCTATGATGTTCGTCTGCATTATTTTGCTCTGTTAAAAATGCAGTTAATGTCCATTTTATATCAAATCTATAAACCAAATGAATTATTTATTCATTAAATCTAGGCAGAAGAATTGTTCGCGCTGTTTTGAGGGCGAAAAATCCCCAACTGATTACTTGCCGTTTGTAACGACGCCCGTTAGACATATTTCAATAACTGAGTATGTTCTCTTCTGTTACCAATTTTCTAAGGCTTCTCGGTTTACTTCTGGGATTTGAGAGGCTTCTCTCTTGTTATAATGGAGTTGTGAGGGCATCCTTGCCAGGCGCAGGGGGGGGGGGGGGGGGTGTCCTCTCTATCTCCGTCACGTTTCCACTCCTCCAAATGGCATCACCCCAGTAGTCAATTCCGGCGTATGTCGTCTGCGCCCTGCGGTCAGTTAAAACTGTTTTTCGCAAAAAAAAATAAAAAATACAGCAATAATTGTGATGTCATCGTGTTCGCCTCGTCAGGACGCGTTGATTCATACCAATTGCACGTGGTTTAGGTCATAATCAAAAGTTCATCGAACTTCGAAGGGGCGGGGCTTAGACGGAGCCTGCTGGTGACCGCCGAACCGCAGGGGGACCGTGAAGAAGGCCCTGGCCTTTGATGACCTCTAGCAAGGGCGGATCTAGGGGGGGGGGCGAACGGGGCCATCCCCCCTCCCCCAAAGCCTGATCAGGGGGGGGGGGCAAACTATGTTTTGCCCCCCCCCCTCCCCAAGACGTAAAGACATAAAGACATAAAAGAAAAGTGCAACAAAGAGCCTCTTGGGCCCATCCGAGGTTGCATCCCACCCCTCCCCCCCTCCTCCACCAGTCTCGCCCCTTCAAATCACCTTACTCTACCTACATAAAAGAAGGCTAATCCCACGAGTATTTATGAACTAATCCTTTCTCTGTAAAGTATTTATCTAATCTAATTTTGAAGGAAGCAAGTGTCACTGCATCAGCGACATCCCCTGGTAGCATATTTCAATGTCCTACAACCCTTCTACTGAAAATGACTGTCATAGCCTAGTCCTACTTTGTTTCACAACGAGTTTATGCTGATGACCTTTACCTCGATTTTCCCTATTGAACTCAAACATTCCCTTTAAATATACAGAATGATGACCATTTACAAATTTGAAGACTTCAATTAGATCTTCTCTTAGCCTTCTATATCTAAGTGAAAACATACCCAATTTCTTTAATCTATCTTCATAAGGTAAACTACCAAGACAGTTAACCATTTTTGTTGCCCTTTTTTAACTCTTTCTAACAGCCAGCAATCTTTCTCATATGTTGGAGACCAGGCTTGTACACAATACTCCAAATGTGGTCTAACGTATGCACAATACAGTTTTGTTATTACCTTTTCACTCTTGTAGGAAACATTTCTGTTAATGGCCCCTAGCATTCTAAGTGCCTTTTTCCTAGCTTCTACAACCTGGTCTGACGCTGATAGTCTATTGTTTACCACGACACCTAAATCTCTTTCCTTTTCAATCTGCTCCATTTTCTGCCCACCCATTTCATACCTATGTTTACTGCTAACCCGTCCAGCGTGCATAATCTTTCATTTATTCAAATTGAATTTCATCTGCCATGCTTCAGACCACTCAACTAGCTTGTCCAGATCTGATTGAAAAACATCCTGATCATGTTTTCCTCTAATAATCCTGACAACTTTTAGATCGTCTGCAAATTTCAAGACTTTGCTGTTTATACTGTTCTCAATTGCATTCACAAATATTATAAAAAGCAATGGCCCCAGGACTGAGCCCTGTGGAACCCCACTGAGAACCTCCTTCCATTGTGATTGGCACCCATTCAATATAACCCTTTGCTGGCGTCCTGAAAGCCACGTTTATATCCAATCCAGAATCTTGCCCCTGATCCCATGAATGTTAAGTTGCAACCCCAGTCTTGTATGGGGGACTTTGTCAAATGCTTTACTGAAATCAAGAAAAGCTACATCTAGCTGTTTACCCTGATCAAAGCTATCTGTTGCAACATCCAAAAACTCCAGAAGATTAGTTAAACAAGAACGGCCCTTCCTAAAGCCATGCTGTGTATCCTTGATGAGTTCATTTTGCTCCAAGAATTCAACAATCTTATCTTTGATGATTGATTCAAGCACCTTGCAGACTAATGAGGTCAGACTAACCGGACTATAGTTTTCCTCTTTACTTCTATCTCTCTTCTTATGAATAGGAACAACATTTTCTCTTTTCCAATCAAGTGGAATTGTACTATCTGCGAGTGATTTAGAAAATATTATGGCTAATGGAACTGACAACTCCCTTTCCGATTCTCTTAAAAGTCTAGCATGGATTTCATCAGGTCCTTCTGCCTTGTTAGGCCTTACTTTCTTGAGATATTCTAGAACAAGTTCACTACTTATGCCACCTAGCTCTCCTATAGTCTCCTCTGTCTCTGGCTCAGGCTGAAGTGTTGCAATACTACTCTAATCCTCGATAGCAGTGGCGCACGCAGGATTCCATTTCGGGGGGGGGGGGGGGGGGGGTCAGAGCCCTAAAAGCGGGCCCCCTTGTGAGCGGGCCCCCACCCGCTTTTAGAAAACTTCGCGGATTTCGGTCACTTGTTTTTGAGCGGGCCCCCTACAGCATGGGACCTGAGACATTATAATTTTCTTGCCAATGTCGTGTAAGGTGACTGCGTGTGCTACTGATGTGCGAATTTTAGGTGCGTGTGCTACTGATGTGCGGTACAACTGTCGAGAGTAAATTTGACGAAATGAGGTAAATGACAACACCAAAAATTATATTTTACAGGTTAGGCAGGTTAGGCAGGTAAATGACAACAACAACAATTATATTTTACAGGTTAGGCAGGTTAGGCAGTCCGATCCCCGGTAGTTATGTCATCATCATCGTTGGGGGTTTAGTGCGCCTAGACTACGTCATTCGCGCCCACCATCATGTTGCCACAAGTTGCCATAAACCATTTCCTGAAGCAACAATGGATAATGTAAAAAATACGTATCAATATCAAATACGACCGTATCAAGAATTTGCAAGGATCGGGCCCTGTTGTGACCGGGCCTTCATTTTGACCGGGCCCTATATCACGTCTTTCCAAGCACCGGGCCCCTGCATCGATCGGGCCTGACCAAGACCGGGCCCCTACCAAAAACAGGCCCGTATCCAGAATATGCGAGGACCGGGCCCTGTTATGACCGGGCCCTCGTCCTGACTGGGCCCCATGCCACGCCTTTGCCAGCACCGGGACCCTGCCTCGATCGGAACTGACCAAGACCGGGCCCCTTCCAGAAACGGGCCCGTATCAAGAATATGCGAGGACCGGGCCCTGTTGTGACCGGGCCCTCGTCCTGACCGGGCCCCATGCCACGCCTTTGCCAGCACCGGCCCCTGCCTCGATCAGGCCTGACCAAGACCGAGCCCCTACCAGAAACGGGATCGTATCAAGAATATTCAAGGACCGGGCCCTGTTGTGACCGGGCCCCATATCACGCCTTTGCCAGCACCGGGCCCCTGCCTCGATCAGGCCTGACCAAGACCGGGCCCCTACCAGAAACGGGCCCGTATCAAGAATATGCAATGACCCGGCCCTGTTGTGACCGGGCCCTCGTTCTGACCGGGCCCCATATCACGCCTTTGCCAGCACCGGTCCCCTGCCTCGATCGGGCCTGACCAAGACCGGGCCCCTACCAGAAACGGGCCCGCATCAATAATGTTCAAGTACCGGGCTCTCGTTCTGACCGGGCCCCATATCACGCCTTTGCCAGCACCGGGCCCCTACCTCGCTCGGGCCTGACCAAGACCGGGGTCCTACCAGAAACGGGCCCCTCAGAAATACGGGCCCCTCACAAATTTCGGGGGGGGGTCAGCTGACCCCTTTGACCCCCCCCCCCCCTGCGTACGCCACTGCTCGATAGTAAAGACAGATTGGAACTGATCATTAAGCACTTCAACTATTTCACTGTCCTTGCTAACTAACGCATCATCTACCTTAAATGGACCTATATTTTTGGAAATTGTACTGAACTTATAAAAACTGAAGAACTTCTTACTATCTACATTACAATGTCTAGCTAAATCAAGTTTTTTTGCCCTTTTAGCTGCTCTGACCTTTTTCTTAACTGAATTTCTTGCATTCTGGTAGGCCTTCTGATTTATATCTAGTGAAGATCCCTTCAAAATGCCAAATGCACTTCTTTTAGCTTGTATAGCACTCCGTACTTCTGGGGTAAGCCAAACTGGTTTGCCCTTGGTTCTGTTACGTTTGTGCCTGAGGGGTATATGCCGATTCTGAATTTGGCTTAATCTAGCTTTGCAAACATTCCAGGCCTCACATGCATCTAAACCTGCCAACTCAACGTCCCATTTTATCTGTGCGAGGTCATTTCTAATGCCATCAAAATCAGCCCGGCTGAAGTTTGGAACCATAATAAGGTTATCTTTGGGCCTCATTTCTGATGAGATATTGAATTTAAACATATTGTGATCACTGGTTCCTAGACCTTCGCAAATACTTATGTCACTAACTAGATCACTGTTGTCTGAGAATACAAGGTCTAGAATGGAGCAATGTCTGGTTGGCTCTGTTACAAACTGATGCATGAAAAGCTCCTCTTCAAAGATTTGCCTATACAACCTACACTCATTTGTTTCCTCTGCTATACTTTCGTATCCTCTTAACACGCGCCCTGGAGGGCCTCTGATAATTACACGCCCTGGAGGGGGGGCGGATTTCGCCCCCCCCCCCCTATGATCTCGAAAACCACGCAACGTAGCGACAAGCAGGAAACGACGTTAGATAGCTCGAGACAAGCTCTTTCGAAAGTATTTCGTTATTTTTTTTTCAGGTCAATATTGAGGTCACCAGAGGTCATCAAGGGTCAGATTTTCAAGTTTTCAAGACTTCGGTTCGAACACTCCCAAATATCTCGGGAACTATGATAGTTAGCAGCAAACGGAAAAAGTAATCGAAATTCATTGAAAAATGCATTCCACAAAGATGTACTCAGATTTGAGCTTAGGTCAATAGTTTAGGCTCCAGAGGTCATCGAATGTCAAAAAGGTGATTTTGTTTTCAAAACAGTTTTCCCCAAATAACCTTTTACCTAATAAAGATAAAGCAATAATGTTTACGCCATCGCGTGTGTCTTGTCAAGGCGCTTCGAATCATATACATGGTGACCGGGTTAAGTTATTTTATAAATTTGACCTCAGGTCAAGGTCAAGTGGTGACCCAAGTTGGTCATGTTGCATATTGGGAGACGTGTCTCGACGAGACAAACATATTGATACCGTTTTCTCTTCTCTATCTTCATTATGTCGATAGTTATTGATAAAACCGTGTTGGCGGTCACAAAATTGACCTGACCTTAGGTCACCGATATTATAAATCCGAGATCAACAAATTGTTGGTATCTATGACCTTATGAAGTCCTGCAAGATTGAAACCGATCGGCGTAAAACTGTGGCTGTGGTACTACTGCAAACGTTTTGGAGTTGAGGTCATCACGTGACCTGGTCTGGTGACCTGACCTGAGATGACCTGAGGCCAAGAATTTTACATAATGCGGGAAGTTCATTTCTAAACAGGTATGCAAAAACGGCGGCGCTGCGCGTCGCCGTTTTTGCGCTATCCTCGAAAAACCGGAGGGGTGGCGGATTTCGCCCCCCTCCAGGGCGCGTGTTAAGTTAAAATCTCCCATAATAAGACACTGGGCCCGAAAGTTCCTACGTATTTCCTCACAAATATCTTGGTCTGTTTCAGCTTGGGAGTTCCTTGGAAGATTCCCTGGTCTGTAAAATGCACCTATCCTCAACCTTCCTCTGTTTCCTGTACCAATTCTAATGTCGAGCCAGATTGATTCTACTTCTTTTACTTTAATAGAATCATCAACTCTAGTAGTGCAATACAAGCTATTTACATATACAAACACTCCGCCCCCCTGCCGTGATTCTCTGCAGTATGAGAGCATGTTATACCCTTGTAACTCGAAATCCTGTAGCCTATCCCTATTATACCCCTCACTAACCCATGTCTCGGTTACACAAATGATATCAAGCTTTTCAAGGGCAACATAACACTCAAACTCATCAAATTTAGACCTAATACTTTGGGCATTCAGCAACACACATGTGATCTTATACTTTGAGCTGATTCTACTAATTCTGAGGGAATTATGATCTACTGTCCTATTCTGACATGAACTTCTACCCATGCTTACTTCCTGATGCCCTGGTACTAGCGTCCCCGAACCCCCTTCCTACTTAGTTTCCCTGAATGACGCTTCTGTAGTCATCTCCCAAAGCCCTTGCCCCTCATCCGATAAGTGAAGCCCATCCTTCATATAGTACCTACGCCACTCATAGAACTGATCCCATAAGTCTACATAACTAAGCCCCATAGCTGAACATAAGTTCTGAACTGAGCTGTTCACAGACAGAGCTCTCGAGTACGTGAAGTAATACATGCTATATTTTGTTTTTAGAACGGTACTGGGCATCCCAAAATTGCAGCAGTAAAAATCCAGATAGCCACAGTCAAAAACTGTAAAATTCGGCATGACACACGTTTGCAATTGCATATACAAATTTGGAAAATTGGAAAATGAATTCCATTAACCCGAGCCGTGCCGGTGCTCGGCGCCACCTTCGTCGTGCCGGGGGAGAGGGGGGGGGGGGGTGTTTAGACACCCCCCTCTAACTCGAAAACTAAAAGAGCTAAAAAGACGCGAAAAAACCGTTCGAAATCTATCGACAAGCACATTCGAAAGTACTTCAGATATTTTTGTATTAAAGCCAATATTGAGGTCACCAGAGGTCATCAAAGGTCAAATTTTCCAGTTTTAGGACTTCACTCCAGAAGCCCCCAGATATTACAGGAACTATGATAGCTAGGAACAAACAGAAAATAGAAATGGAAAGCTATTGAAGCATGCAATCGACAAGGTGTCCTCAGATTTTAGCTCAGGTCAATAGTTTAGGCTCCAGACTGCAGACTGGTTATTGATTCGACACTGATTGAATCGATTGGAATCGTTCAGTCAAAATTAATTGAAACAAAACATAATTGATTCACCACCAGATCTTTTGATTCATGAATCGTGACTGAATCAAAACCTGCATCAAATCAAGGCTGATTGAATCAAAAGATTCAACGATTCAAGTACACTGGTAAATTTTGCAAATACATGCAGTCCCAGTGGCTTCATTCATTTATACTGAAATACTATTGCTGTAACAATGTTTTAATGTTCATATATATATGCATGCTTTCATTTTTATTTATTTGACATAAATTCAGCTTATATACTTAAATATTGAATCAAACGTGAATCGATTAAAATATTTGTTTTGATTCTTTGAATCGGAAGGAATCAATTCTCAAAATTGTATCCGTGAATCAAACGGTGATTGAATCATTCAGATTCCAAAATGAATCATGATTGAATCGTTCCAAAAAGTTAAATCAATACCCAGTCTGCGGCCCTGTGTACTTTAAGAGTTTCAGTAGCTGTATTGTGGTTTATCACTGAAATACTGACTTGATTATTATATTTCTATCCCAGCTTCAGCCTTCTATCATCCTGTCTTTGTACAGGTTTCCAACTTTCTAGCCACCACCGTTCTTGAATCATGTGTACTGAATAGGGACATACCTAATCTTTCCTTTCACCTACCTTTAAAAAGTATGTATACAATCAGCAGTTACCTTGTATTACCACATATGACAGTTGTAACTAGGCACCTACTCCATAGGCTGCCCCAAGATGTCCAAAAGTGTCTCTCAAAATTCATAACCTGTCCCACCATACTGCGACATAATATTGTCAAACATGCCACGTTTTGCTGCTTGGCAGCAGCTTAGTGTCAAATGTGTGGTCAGAAGCTGCCCTTTATTGTGTTCTGCTCAGCCATAATACAAACTTAAGGCAATGGTTACCAAAAGACAGCAGGACAAGCCGGTGTCAGAATCCGTGAATCGAACGGTGATTGAATCATTCAGATTCCAAAATGAATCATGAGTGAATCGTTCCAAAAAAATTGAATCAATAACCAGTCTGCTCCAGAGCTCATCAAATGTCAAAAAGGCTATTTCTTCAGAACAGTTTTTCACGAATAGCTTTTTACCTAATAAATAAAAGGCAATTATTTTTATGCCATCATGTTTGTCTCGTCAAGGCGCTTTGACTCATATTAGTGTTGACCAGGTTAAGTCAACTTAAAAAATTTGACCTCAGGACAAGGTCAAGTGGTGATCCAAGTAGGTAATGTTGCATATGGGAAGACTACCTCGACGAGGCAAACACATTGGTGTCGGTTTCACTTCTCTATCGTTATTATGTCTAGAGTTATTGACATACAACTGTTGGTGACCCCGGATGACCTCGGATGACTCTGTAGGGGTCACTGAACACAAATGGAACCTAGGTCATCAAAAATGGCCTATAATAACATGATCCAGAAGGAATTAGACTGATATCTTGCGCATCTCTGGAATAGGAAGCATTTGAATATTTCCCCATTGACTTATAATGGGGAGGTCACGACATTCACCCGACCTTAGGTCGCTGACATAAAAAATCCAAGATAAACGAATTGTAGATATATATGACCTTATGAAGTCCTGTAAGTGTAAAACCGATCATCTACAAACTGTGACTGTGGTACCACAATTTTTTTGGGAGGTGGGGTCACGTGACTTGGTCTGGTGACCTGAGCTGAGATGACCCGAGGTATTGCTTTTAACATAATGTGCGCAATTGATGCCCGAACAGCTGTGCCAAAAACGGCGGTGCTGCGCGCCGCCGTTTTTCCGCTATCTTTGAAAACAAACCCGAGGAGTGTGTCTAAACCCCCCCCCCCCCCCCCCTCCCCGGCACGGCGCGGGTAAGTGTCTTGTCGAGGCTCTCCTTGGCGGTAATTGCTGGCCCCAGGGCCAACTCTCTTGATACAATATTACTTTAAAGCGGGCTACATGTTTAGCTAGTCTGCCGAGTTCCGAAAAAGGCGACACGAACACAAAGACGCGGACATCGACACCCGGAAACTGCTCCAGCGGTGCCCAACTTGCTGGACCGAAGAGCTAATAGTGGGGACCAGGCCAGGACTATCTCCCCAAGCCATCTCCTCCAGGCTCCTCCAGATCCACAGGGAACATTTATGTGCGGAAAAGTCGTTTTGCCTCTTGATGCTTTCAAACCATTGCACTGTTACCGGTTGTTTGTCACAGTTCGTTACATATGTATACAGTTATTATCATATGTACTATTGAGCGCTGACTACCCTACCTGTCATCGTGATTTACTATCCGATGCGAATGTATATGAAAAACTACATTCATTTCAATATTTGTTATCATACCGAGATGTGCAACCAGGAAAAGAGGTCTTGGCTCCACTCACGGTCTGGTTCCAGTTTTGTTTTTCCAGGACCCATTGTTTTGTGTACCTACTCCGCTTCGCGGCGTCACATCGGTAGGCATCGTCATAACGAAGCCATAGTCATCGTCTTCGGTTCATTGCAACGCTGAATTGAATGAATAGCATTTTTAGCTTCTTATCCTCTACAAGGCTCACCGCCTATATTTCTGGGTTTTATCAGGCAAACTCGTAAAAATTTCGCGCCGCTTCGCAACGCTAACTAACAAGTACCTACCTACTATAATATGCAAATCCACATTAAAAATGCTGCAAAGGCTTAAATACACGCATAACAAATTGGGGTATATTTTTGTTCTTCATTTCAGCCGATCCCCCCCCCCCACACTCAAAAGTTATCGGCGACGCCCCTCGGTACAGCTGACAATTGACGTAGCTCAGTGTAAGGCAATTATCCCAAAATATCGAAAACCTAAAACAAAATAGAAGTCGTGTGGTTGCAAAATAAAGTGGCACAAATCCGGGAAGAAATTCGAAATTGGGGTAGGTTAGGTCCGCTAAAAAAAACGGTTTGCCACCCCCCCCCCCCCCCAAATAAAAACGGCCGGCTGGATCCGCCCTTGACCTCTAGTGACCTCAATATTGACCTGAGCCTAAAATGACTCAGAAGATTTCAATTCTCCTTGTTTTGAGCTTTCCAATGCTGTCTTTGTCTTTTTCGTAACCTTTTACTTTTGGAGTTAGATGGTATTTATTTCTCCCGAAATAGCATTAACTGCAGTGACGGAGGAGGCCGATGAATTCAAATAACGTCACGCTCTGACGTCACAATCACGTAGAATCGCCGGATGACTCTACCTCCTATATATGGCCTTGGTCAGGCGCCCCTGCTCAGTTCTTCGTCTGTATCATTTTATCTTCTGCTGACCGTAGTTCCCGTGGCCGGAACACGAAGAAGTAGCTGCGTCCGAAGCAGGATCTAGCAACCACAGCACGGCAACGCTCGCCAGTATCGCCGCAGCAATGATTCTGTGCTGAAACAGTTTACAAGCGTGTAGGCCGGTGGAGTGTTTTTTACTGACCTTTAAGTTTTCACTTTCCCATACATGCAACATTGCACAACTAAACGGAAAAATCCAGGCATTACAATAGCACGTGAATTATACCACACTTTTGCGAGTATGCATGAAACAGTGGTGAAGGCTTTCAAAGGGTGTGGGAAAACATGCTATACCCAAGGCCGTATATAGAGCTATACCACCCTTCTGTGAAGTTGTCCCACCCTCTGCTAAATGTGTCTATGACGTCATTATTGACATATGACGTCCTTATTTGAAATGTCAGTGCTCAGTGCTGAGCATGTATATATAATACCTCCCGGGGCCGGGAAAAAGTTTGTTGAAGTCCGAGGTCAGCCTGACAAATTTTTGCACGAGCCCGTAGGGCGAGTGCAAAAATTTCAGGATGACCGAGGACTTAAACAAAGCTCGTCCTTCCGTGGTATATGGAAAAAATCTGAATATGAGCGGCCCGGTCCGACCCGGCCCGACCCGGCCCGGCCCGTGGCGACGCTTTTTAGAAGCTAATATCTCTGCAACCGCACGTCCAATGGACAAGCAGGTTTCTTTCCTGAGTAGCCCCATCCAACCTAACCTGTTTTAGACCAGTGCCGACTCATGTGAGTGACTACCACTGCGCGTGGCGCGTACCGCGTGATGGGTGTTGAAAAGTGTTTTCTCGTAAAAACTCCGCAATGGCTGGGCAGATTGCGTTCAAATTTGGTGTGTGGTTAGGGACCTCTCAGCCGCCACTTTCTTACAAGTCCGGGGTGGGGTGCGTCTGCACGTGCGCACGTGCACACCCCTATCCTATATCTCAGGAACGGCTGAGCCGATTGTGTTCAAATTGTGTGGGTGGCTAGGGACCTCTCAGCCGCCTCTTTTCCACAAGTCAGGGGTGGGGTGCCTCTGCACGTGCGCACGTGCGCACCTTTTTTTTGTGTGTCTCAGAAACTACTTGCCCTATCGAGTTGAAATTCACCATACATTTCGTTCGCGCTCGCTCGTTCATCGCCAACTACGGCGCCTTACTGGTTTTGCCATATGCGTTTATGTACTGTGTTCTTTTACAGATTGGATCTATTGAAGTTCAAGTATTGAATCAGGCTATTAGGTACGCACTGTGACATTCGTATATCAATACCTTTTTCTCTGCATTTGGGTTTCCGAATGTCCAATAATCAAGACCTCCAAGAAAAGAGAAACACGATAAGAGAGAAGAAGAAATCTAATAGAATCCAGTCGCGATTCAGATACTCTACTGTGAGGAAAAATAATGGAGCAACGGATCAAACTACTTCAAGAACACTGCAAAGAACAGAACAGTGTCAATCTTCTGGAGTGGTGGAAAACGAAACTCACCTTACTTGTGTGCCCTTCTATCGATTGCAGCAAGGAAGGGTAATAGCGGGCACTATGAAGCGATCACCTTTCATTGCATGCTTTAAGTCGCCAACCACTTCCAGAAGAATCACAAACTGTGCCCATAAGCATGATAATTACGCATACAGTAGACAAGTATGATTACGCAGTGCTATGAATTGTCTGCACACGATTTCGTTTTGCCGTATGTTATTGGCGTCAGATATCCGAATAATATGCGCATCAATATGTATATGTGTGTTGTATGTAATACAATAAATAGTTACGTATGTGACAGTGCAATAATGTTTTAAGGCGAGTCACAGGGTTTATTCGACAAATCCAGTAATCATAAATATAGCAAATATGTATGTGTGATTTTGGCACTTCCGCTCTGAATATTCTGTTAAATAATTGTCTGGGAAACTAAAAATGCCCCGGGCCAAATCGTTTCCCAGATACCTTCAACACTAGCCGCAGCGGGCCGAAAGCATTTCCCAAAAGCACGTGCTAATGTTGAAAGGATATCTCGGCATATGGTAATGGGAAATACCTTCCTTCCCTTGGGCTGGCAATTCAATCACACCTCGTGTTTTTATCGAAAATACCTCGAACCTAAGGGTCCTCGGTATTTCCGATAAAAACTCGGTGAGATCACTGAATTGTCCCAGCCCCGGGAAGGAATATACTGTCTCTACTTTTTAGCGTGGATGTGTGGTTTTTAACTTTGCATCCATCGTAACCTGACTGCTGGAATAATCCGTCTTGCATGGCAATGCGCTGAGATCGTGAATACAAATACAAAATGACAGGAACACGATTAACCATATATATTATATTATATCTGAACTCCGAAAATCCCCCAAATCACAAATGGCAATGAGGGATGTCCACTGTCCAGTACAGCAGTTAGTATAGCAGGGACTGTGCTGTGGTGATCTGGGTAACAGCTACCCAGATCATAATGAATGACTAGAATAATGACTCGAACCCGTATGTTTTCTCTGTGATGGACTCCCTACCTACACGTCGCCCGTCTCGCGAAATAATTTCGCCACAAACTCGCGCCTTTGGTATGTTGATGCATCCGGACCCCGCATGCTTCCAGGCTTCCAGGTTTCCCCCAGTCCCATGGCTTCCAGGTACGCACAGACGGCAGGCCTCGGGTCGTAGTGTGCGGTACCCACCCACGATGGTGAGCCGGGCGTTCGCCGTGGAGCTGCTCATGGAGAGGCGGTGGGTGGATCGGATGTTGCGAGGCGGACTCCGCTTTCAGCATAGGTACCTAAGCACGGTAATACATAGGTACCTAAGTAGTTACTTCCTACCTGTACCTAGGCACCTTGACCTTGACCTCTGAAGGAGTGCATTGCACTTACCATGATCGTTCTTGAGAAAAAATAGCAATGTACCCTGTCTTTTTTAGGTGGCATGGTCAAACTTGAACTGTGGTGGTAAGCAAACTTTGATTTTCCGGATGGCCGGAGGCCCAATTTACAATGTTGACCTGGGCGGCATGGAAGGTGAAACGGGTGAATCCATGTGGAGGCAAAACCGGTGCCAAGGTCAGGGCCAGTCAGGCCTCATGGCCAACGCCGCCAACAGCAAGTGCTCAAATGAATTTGTTTGTAAACAGAGCGTGATTATTGTCTTTCCATGCGCATCCAAATGTTCCAAACAGGACAAATTGACTACCGATGCCAGAATGGTTCTTTTGTTGATTTCTGGTCACCGAGAGGGGACGGGAGATTACGGATGCCCGTAATTTCATAGTTTACAACTGGGTGGGCAAATTCTCGCCACTGGGTGGGCATTTTTGCGCACTGGGTGGGAATTTGCCCACCCAGTTCCTTAGTTACGGGAGGCCCTGGCTCATATGCAGGCAGTCTCAGCTGGTGATATGGAACGTTTTGTATTAACGTTTGAAGGATGGATGCCGATGCCAGTGATTCAGCAGGAATGCGATGTTTATGCTCAGTTCAGCAGGTCTGGGAAATATGTGTATGTATGTGTGTATGTACATACATGTGGTCACGCACGTGCCTTAGCAGCAATGTGCGGGACGTTCCGCTGTTCAGGTTAGCGAGTTTGGGGAGAATAAGATACTCTGTCATGCTTTCAAAAGTTCATAAAAGCCAACGCCTAGATTTACTTACCTTGCTTACTGAAGGCAGAATCAAGCCGTAACCTTTTGAAATAGGAATTTGCGTGGAACGGTACGCACACGTGATGTAACTAGAAGCCTTACGCAATAACTCAGCATATAAGTTCCTGTAGAATAATAAACTGAGCTATTCTCGAGTTAGGTCGGGGGCACATTTTGCATACGCTTAGCCCGCGCCGTGCCGGTGCTCGGCGCCACCTTCGCCGTGCCGGGGGGGGGGGGGGGGGCGTTTCGACGCCCCCTCTAACTCGGCTCCTATGGAATGTAGACAAAAGCCAAAAACACCGTTCGAAAGCTCTTCAGAATGCATTTTGAAACTATTTCAGGCATTTTTTGTTTCAGGTAAATATTGAGGTCACCAGAGGTCATCAAGGGTCAGATTTTCAAGTTTTAGGACTTTTAGAAAAAGTTTTAGAACAAGCAATTTAAAGCTCATTAAAAAAGCAATCTGCAAAAGTGTCCTAATATTTGAGCTCAGACGAATAGTTTAGGCTCCAGAGCTCATTAAATGTCAAAAGGCTATTTTTAGCAAACCAGTTTTCACAAATATCTTTTTAGCTAACAAAGATAGGGAAATAATTTTGACGCCATCGTGTTTGTCTCCTCACGGCACTTTGTATCATATGCATAATCACTAGGTTAGGTCAACTTAAAAATTTGACCTCAGGTCAAGGTCAAGCGGTAACCCAATTAGGTCATGTTGCACTTTGGGAGACGTGCCTCGACGAGAAAAACCCATTGATGCCAGTTTCACTTCTCTATCTTGATTTTGTCGAGAGTTATTGGCAAAAAAATGTCGGTGACCTCGGATGACCTTTCATCTGACCCTGTAGGGGTCACTGAACACAAATTTAACCTGGCATTTCAAGAATGGCCTATGATAACATGATCCAGAGGGAGTTGGGCTGATATAATTCGTATCCTCAGAAAAAGAAGCATTTGATTATTTCCCCGTTGACTTATAATGGTGAAGTCACGAAATTGACCCAACCTTAGGTCACCGATATAAAAAAAAATCCGAGAAAAATATATTGTAGGTACTATTGCTCTTATGAAATCCTGTAAGTACGAAATTGATCAGCCATAAACTGTGGCTGTGGTGCGACCGGAAACATTTTTTTAGAGATGGGGTCACGTAACCTGGTCTGGGTGACCTGACCTGAGATGACCCGAGGTATATTTTTGTAACATAATGTGCGCAATTGGTGCCCAAACAGCTGTGCAAAAAACGGCGGCGCTGCGCGCTACCGTTTTTTCGCTATTCTCGAGAAAAAAACTTAGGGGGAGGGGCGTTTAAACACCTCTCCCGGCACGGCGCGGGTTAAGGTCATCAGCTCATTAGTACAGCTAAACTATTACTCCTCTTCCTTTCTCTCCTATACGGGCCCACATTTCAAATGTAAGTGATTTGCCATCTTAAGAGAGTGTATTGCACTGAAATATGACGCCACCGTAAAAGGCTGGAGACATTTAACTCAGCAATTTTGCTCGCCAAGTGTAATATTTGAGAAACTGGCAAAGTGCTTAGAGCGCCAACGCACCTTGTTAGAGCAGAAGCCGAGCACATCTAACAGCCAACGAGCGCAACGGCCCTTTATTTGCTTTGTTTCGCTAATATATCAGGGCATCCTTTACAAATCAGGAGTATTTAGTAAGATGCGTAAATATAACTATACAGATAATTGTATGCCTGCGTGTCATTGTGCGGTATTGTACCTGATGTGACACTGTAGTGACACACCATGTATCAAACTGACCTCACACCTGACGCATTGCACGTAGCTCTCTACTACTCACGGACAGTATTAAGACAATACGTCCGGATTTTTCCTTGATTTTTGTGTGGACAACAGTCATATGTAGCTAACCATAATTATTACTGATACTGCGTTATAGGTACCTGCATAGGTGACGGCTCAAGCTCACCCGAATTTCTTGCGAAAATGCAAGTATCTTTCTCCACTGGCGGATCCAGCCTCTCTCCGTGGGGAGGGGGGGGATCTTTTGTGGCAAAAAAGGTACCCCTATTTTTTTCCTCCGCAGATTTGGGCCGGTCACCTTACTTTGGTATTCAAGTTTACGAAATTCACTTTCAAATTCACAAAAATTTATGTGGATTTTTTTCCGAAAAAAATGTATTATTTTTATTTTTGGGGTCAAAAACAAAAAATTCACAAATCCGAGATCGCCATTTTTAAGAGAATGTCATTTCCTTTCTTTTGAAGTTTTTATTTGCAATTTTCTTCACAACTCTAATTTCTACGATTGTTCAAACATTTATCGTTTTTCCACCATAAATGGCATGACATGACGTCATTAAAACGTCATTATCTCCCCGAATACTGCATCAATTTCATTTGAATTTTGTGAGAAGACGTATGATTAATGCAGCATAAAGGTACTGAAAGTTTGACGTTGATATCTATCATAGTTTTCAAGTTATTTAGAAAATCCAGGAGGAGGGGGCAGATTCTGTCCCCCCCCCCCCCCCCCCCCCCCCCCAGCGGGACGCGGGTTAAGTGTCACCGGTGTTGCTTGAATTGCATCAGGTGCGCTGTTTTGTCTACCATTGAACAAAAGGGATACATACAAACTTCAAATTCTATCACTCGGGAGACAAAAAAACTTCCGTGTTCATGAAGTTTTCTCCTAAGATCATTGTTGTTCACGTTCAGTGCAGGGAATGCGCGGCGGGAGGGGGCATACTTGTATTGAATGCTCCTCTCATATTCCTGTGGGGTAGGGGGGGGGGCATTTGCCCCTGATGGCCCCCTGGATCCGCCAGTGCCAGCGATTACCGCCAAGGAGAGCCTCTACCAGACAACTTAATTAAATTCATTTTCACATTTTCCAAATTTGTATAAGCAATTGCGAAAGTTGTTTCCCGTCGCGAAGCGGCGCGAAACTTTCCGGTTTTTTATTGTGGATAGCTGGGTTTCGACTCCTGCAAAGGCAATTTTTACGATTTTACGATAAATTGGGAACGCCGCGGGGGGGGGGCATACTTGTATTGAATGCCCCCCCCCCCCCCACCAGATTCCTGCGGGGGATGGAGGCATTTACCACTGATGCCCCCTGGATCCGCCAGTGTCTTTCTCACGTATCGTATCAAAAAATTTCCTCAGAGCCCGTATGTCGAAAGTTTCCATCATCCTAGTGATATTGGGAGGGGAAGAGGAACTAAGATGAATGCGGTGGAGAAGGAGGGGAGAATGGAGAGAGAAAAAGCGAGTTGGCGACGAGAGGGAGAAGGAAAAAGAAAGACCGAGGAGAGAGGAGAGAGAGGAGAGAGGACGAGAGGAGAGCGGAGGAGAGGAGAGAGGAGAGAGGAGGAAGAGAGAGGAGAGAGGATAGAGAGGAGAGAGGAGAGAGGAGAGAGGAGAGAGGAGGAGAGAGGAGAGGAGAGAGGAGAGAGGAGAAGGAGAGAGAGAGAGGAGAGAGGAGAGAGGAGAGAGGAGAGAGGAGAGAGGAGAGAGAGGAGGAGAGAGGAGAGAGGAGAGAGGAGAGAGGAGAGAGGAGAGGAGGAGAGAGAGAGAGGAGAGGAGAGAGGAGAGAGGAGAGAGGAGAGAGGAGAGAGGAGAGAGGAGAGAGGAGAGAAGGAGAGAGGAGAGAGGAGAGAGGAGAGAGGAGAGAGGAGAGAGGAGAGAGGAGAGAGGACGAGAGAGAGAGAGAGAGTGAGAGAGGACGAGAGGTCCTCGCTAGCGCGGAGGCCCGTCGCGCGGCTCGAGGCTCGCTTCTGCTTGAGAGGCTCGATGGAGTCGAGCGCTCGTGCGCTCGTCGGCGCTTCGTCGTCGCGAGCCTAGTGCTTCGACGTGCGCTCGTGTCGGCTATGCTGCTGCTCGCGAGCAGGATCGAGTTCGAGAGAGAGACTCTGCTGCTCGTCTCACGGCCGGTGCTCCGTGCGGCCGTCTGCCTGGCTGCTCGCTCCGCTCGCGAGCTTCTGGTCTCTCGTCTTCGCTGCTTCTTCTCTCGTCTCTCGGTCTGACTCTGCGGCTTCTTCGTCGGCTGCTGCGTCGCGTGCGCTGCGCGCTGGCGCGCTGCCGCGCTCGCGAGGAGCAGAGAGCATCCCAGGACGCTGCCGGCAGCATACCGCTCACAAGCCCGTCTGCCCGTGCCCCGCCCCAGACACTCAGCCGGCGTACCCCCTGCCTCTAGTCCGATGCTGCCCAGACCCTCATCAGATGTGCTCCCGGCTCCGTCACTTGCCGCGGCGCCCCTGAATGGCCTGACTCGAGAAGCTGCGCTGTTATCATCACGTCCCGGTCAAATGTCGACCAAAGTGGCGCGGGGCCGCGGTCGATGGCGCGGCCGACACGTTCGCGTCACGGCTGGCACGGTCGTGGCGCGATGCTGCGCACAGAAGCGCCTCTAATTCGGCTAACCCCCGCCTCCCCTGCCGCGTCTGTTTGTTAAACGCTCTCTAATTAGATAATCGGTGGCGTCTCTACCCGGGGGAGGGGGGGGGGGGGGGGGGTCTGACCCCTGGCCGACGGTACCAGCAGACGACCAGCGGAATAATGGTTGCCGGCGGCTAATAATGTCCCGGGCGGCTGCATAGCCAGAGGTCACCATAGCGATCGGATTTTCAGAATCTAATCCATCACAATCCATTATGTTTAGTCCATTGAGAAGGAATATTTAAGGGAATGCGACCCATTCCAACATGCTGGAGGAATGACCGTGTCCGGGACTTTATGACATTGGCTTGCGACTTTCAAATATGTTGACTTTAAACGGAAAAATGTGATGTATAGTCAATATTTTATTTGCTTGTCTGACCGTAACATACAGACTCCTTAGCATTGCATGTCGTCCCATACAATTTGCTTTGTATTCTTGCATAAACGACAAGATTGTGCGGCAAACAAAGCATTTAGCTTACAAAAAAAGGTAATTTATAACGGCTCTTTTCTCATGGCAGAGTTTAACAAGTAAACATCTCCCGGTTTGGAATTGAAGCCAAATGTAAAAGCGATGTAGAATATAGAAACAAAGGGTATGTATTTGAGGTCACCAAACCACGCTTGAGCCTATTTAGCATTTTGTTTCGATGATAAAATATGCGTAGACACTGAAGGTTCCTAATGTTTCCAAAGAATGTAGCAGCGCTGGCGGCTCTGGTGCTGAAGGTCGATCACCCAGCTAACAGTTTGTGACTCCTGGTGACACCCGATGTCACTTGATGTCACCTAGTGACACCCGGTAACCCCGGTGACACCCCGGTGACACCTGGTGACACTCCGGTGACGCCCTGATGACCCCGGCGACACCCGGTGACAACTCGATGACACAGCCAGAACCGCCCCTGTGCCGTTATCCCCATCATATGTCAGCGTGGTGTCGCCGATAGCGCCATGGGGCGGCACGCGGACGTCAAATAACGTCATCCGACCTGTCACGGACCGCCGCTGCTGCTGCTCTCTGAGTCACGGCGACACAACTGGCCGGGCCGGGCCGGGGAAGGGGCTCCGACTGGGCAGACCGGGCGGGTAGGCCAGCTGAAGCGGCCGGCAAGTACCGCGAATAGGCTGCCATCAGGATGCCTACTATGTATGAGCTCAGTCGGGCATGGCTCACGGTGAGAGTTAGTTCGCTCCACAAAATCGAAGTGAGGGCTTCCGGCTGCTGCCCCGGGTGCCCGAAGGAGCGTTGTTTGATGATGATGGGGATGGTGCCGTGTGATATGTGCAGTGTACACTGTGTGTGTAACGCATGATACACGTGGCTGCGCTGTGACCAGTTATATGGGCTGTGCATTATATGGTGTGTAGTCTGTGTACGTAATATGCTAGCAGATGAAGCCATATTAGAATCGCCCTGTTTTAGCGTCACACTGCCAGCGAGCCTGAACAAATATTGTCCCCCGATAAGCATGCTTTAACCCGCGCCCCGCTGGGGGGGGGGGGGGCAAAATCTGCCCCCTCCCTCCCGAATTTTCTCAATAACTTGAAAACTATGATCGATATCCACTTGAAACTTGTTGCACCCTTATGCTACATCAATTGTACGTCTTCTCACCAAATTTCAATGAAATTGCTGCAGTACTTTGGGAGATAACCACGTTTAAGGATGTCATGTCATGCCATTTATGGTGGAAACCGATGTTTGACAAATCGTAGAAAGTCGAGTTGTGATGCAAATTACAAATAAAAACCTTCAAAAGAAAGAAAATAACATTTTCTTCCAAATGGCTATCTCAGATTTGCAAAATTTTGGGGTTTTGATCCCCACAAATAAAAACAAACTTATTTGTTTCGGAAGAATTTCCACAAATCATTTTTTTGAAGATATTAACAATATATTAGAGAGCCAAGTATGGACGATATCCAAACCAAATTTTAAAGCAATATCTTTATTTTCAACTGACTTATGGCTACCTAAGTATAAGTAACCCATGACGTCATTATTTTAAATTACGTTGGTTGGCTTTTAGTGACCAGATACAGACATATAAATGTCAACGTTGTATTTTTTAGACAAAGTTGGTCTAGAAACATGCCTTTTTTATTTATATTAATCAAATATAAGATTAATTAGATTAATCAATGTCAAATTCTGTCCTTATTGTGACATTACCTTGATCTGAGGGCCATTATACGGGGTCAGATTGTGCAAATAGCTGCTACTATCGAATTATACGTGTACAATAACCAATACAACATGTGTCGCATGGCTTTCGTAGACCTGTGACCTTTTGTGACCTGACCTTGACCGTTGCTGACAATTTCACTCTTGCTTATGCAGGAGGTGTATTATACCTTTGAGAGCACTTTGTGCGATAATAATCGCAATTTAAAGCTTTGGATGGAAAGTATGGCCGAAAAAACCCAAATATCTCAATTTTGATATTTGACCTAACTGTGACCTGACATTTGAACTTATTTGGAAAATGTCGCGTATGCTTTAGATGCGTCTCATTGAGAGCTTTCGATTGCCGCCTTGCGCGTCTCACTGCGGTTATTGGTTCGAAAGATAGCGAGGGGGCGGCAAAATCAGCCCCCCCCCCCCCCCTCCAGCGGGGCGCGTTCGGCTGGAGACTCCAGCGCGGCGCGGGTTAAGTTGCCATCAGAGAAACACCAACGTTTAAAGTTATTGTTGCATGTGTTACCCCCCACCACCACCACCACCACTGCATGCAATGTTGGCAGGCGCAATTTGCATTACAAAGGGAAAACTACGAGCCTAACCCGACTGAATATGAGTGTTATCACGTAACAAAGCGAATGTCAAGGTGCGCCAGTCCTGTCAAGGTGCGCCAGTCCCTGACAAGGTGCGCCAGTCCGACACCACATATATGTGAGAGCGCCGCGGTGCTCCTTTACACGTGCTCTCTTCTCTCACAACCTATCCTCGGAAATGGTGCCTGACCGGCACCGTATGCGGGTCGTAAGCGGACCAGAAGCGCCCCGGAAGTGGGCAGGAAGTGGGCCGGAAGTGGGCAGGAAGTGGGGCCGGAAGTGGGGTAGGAAGTGGGCGGAAGTGGGTCAGAAGTAGGAGGCGACCTATCATGACCTGTCACCGACCGCCGCTGTGTCATTTGAGGCCAGGGAGCAGTGTCAGTTGAGGACAGGGAGCAGTGTCTGGTGAGGACAGGATCAGTGTCAGTTGAGGACAGGGAGCAGTGTCGGGTGAGGACAGGGAGCAGTGTCGGGTGAGGACAGGAGCAGTGTCAGTTGAGGGCAGGAGCAGTATCAGTTGAGGACAGGGAGCAGTGTCTGGTGAGGACAGGATCCAGTGTCAGTTGAGGACAGGGAGCAGTGTCGGGTGAGGACAGGGAGCAGTGTCAGGTGAGAACAGGGAGCAGTGTCGGGTGAGGACAGGAGCAGTGTTGGGTGAGGACAGGAGCAGTGTCGGGTGAGGACAGCAGCAGTGTCAGGTGAGGACAGGAGCAGTGTCAGGTGAGAACAGGAGCAGTGTCAGGTGAGGACAGGGAGCAGTGTCAGGTGAGGACAGGGAGCAGTGTCGGGTGAGGACAGGGGAGCAGTGTCGGGTGAGGACAGGGAGCAGTATCGGGTGAGGACAGGAAACAGTGTCGGGTGAAGACAGGATCAGTGTCAGGTGAGGACAGGAGCAGTGTCAGTTGAGGACAGGGAGCAGTGTCGGGTGAGGACAGGAGCAGTGTCGGGTGAGGACATGATCAGTGTCGGGTGAGGACATGAGCAGTGTCGGGTGAGGACAGGGGAGCAGTGTCGGGTGAGGACAGGGAGCAGTGTCGGGTGAGGACAGGAGCAGTGTCAGTTGAGGACAGGGAGCAGTGTCAGGTGAGGACAGGAGCAGTGTCAGTTGAGGACAGGAGCAATGTCGGGTGAGGACAGGAACAGTGTCGGGTGAGGACAGGAACAGTGTCGGGTAAGGACAGGAGCAGTGTCAGGTGAGGACAGGAGCAGTGTTGGGTGAGGACAGGAGCAGTGTCGGATGAGGACAGGAGCAGTGCCGGGTGATGACAGGTAGCAGTGTCGGGTGAGGACAGGATCAGTGTTAGGTGAGGACAGGACAGTGTCGGGTGAGGACAAGAACAGTGTCGGGTGAGGACAGGGTGAGGACAGGAACAGTGTCAGTTGAGGACAGGAGCAGTGTCAGGTGAGGACAGGAACAGTGTCAGGTGAAGACCCATTTCTGGTCTGGTTAGGGGCCATCTGATCTGCACAGGGCCCTTTGAACTTCCCAGAGGTTCTCTGGTCTGTCCAGGGGCCCTGGCAAGGGATTGCGCTGGCTGCTTTGCCCAAGGGCCCCTCCGACTTGCCCTGGGGCCCCTCCGTGCTTGCTAGGGGCCCATTCGGCATGTTCAAGGGCCCTTCTGACCTACCCAGAGGCCCTTTTGGTCTGGCCAGGGGCTCCTCTGACCTGCACAGGGGCCCTTTGAACTTCCCAGGGGCCCTCTGGTCTGTCTAGTGGCCCTCCAGCCTGCTCAGGGGCCCTTTCGACCTGGTAAGGGACTGTGCTGACTGCTTTGTCGCCCTGCCGACATGCTCAGGGGCCCCTCCGACCTGCCCAGGGACCCCTCTATGCTGGCTAGGGGCAATTCGGCATGTTCAGGGCCCTTGACTCGCACAGGGGCCCTTTCGGTCTAGCCAGGGACCCCTCTGACCTGCAAATGGGCCTTTTGAACATCTATGGGGCCCTCCGGTCTTTCAGAGAGGGTCCTGATGGCCCTAAAGGGTCTCTGAAGTGCTATAAACTCTCTCAAGACCACGCGATCTCTAGACTCTTAGAGAGTACATGATACCGCGCTTCGCGCAGTGTCGTCGACCCTTTTCGGCGCGCTGCGCGCGCCGAAAAGGGCCCCCAGGCCTGCGGGGGGGGGGGGGGGGGGGGCGCAGCCGCCCCCTTGGCTACGTGCCTGGGATGAGGATAGGAAATGTGACGGGTAGGCGTGTCTGTCTGACGGACGCTACGCTGCGGTGTTGACTGCCGTTCCTGACACCACCTGGCACCCCCTCGCTGCGGCCGGGCCGCTCGCCCCACCAGCTCGAGCCAGCATTAATTACATCGATTCTCCTCGGCGATCCGTGCGGCGCTCTGCGGCATTTATGAGCAGAAATAGCACGGTAAAGGACAGTGGGTCGGGATTAGACTGAGCACTTCACCGGCTAAGTCTAAATGTGGGTTCAATAGATTTCGGGGATGCTGATAGTATGCTGACGTCGGCGATACGTTCACGGCATGGGCCTTTTCATGGTAATTCGAATGACATATTCAGATAAATCGGCTATAGTTGACAATTTTGATTCGAGATTTGTGTTAAAGTGGTAAGTAATGAAAACAACACCAGTGTTATGATTATAAATCATTGGTTTACCAAGCCATTGTTCAAGTAATTTCATAATAATTTTAAAGTTGAAGAAAATTTGCCGCTGCTTACAGGCGTGACACAAAGCATGTACTAAATTTACCAGCTCATTTGCTCTCCGGCATCAACATATACGCTCCAATAATTAATATTGAAATATACGCTCCAATAAGGCGGAAAATAGTGTTAATGCCCTTTAAAGCAATGGGCATGGGTCAGTTCAGCTTTGCTACACATATGATATCCACGAACCGTCAGCGAAGCAAGAAAATTGGTGCAGAAGGTATGAGATGCTTTATCAGAAATGATGGAAGTAGTAAACTGAAATATAACCTTATGCTCATATTAAGATTAAATATCAAAATAAAATATATTTTGGATTTTCTTTTGACATTTCATCTTAATATGAGCATAAGGTTATATTTCTGTTTACCACTTTTATAAATTATGCTCAGACTAACGTTTGATACTATTAAAACTCAAGAAATGATGGAAATAACGTAGGTAGTCACTAGTCAAGGCTTTTCAAGGTTCAAGGTAAGGTTCACTAGTCAAGGTTCAAAGGCTTTTTAATATTTGAATTTGACAAAATTAAAAGGCCCATAAAGCATAAACTACGCCGAAATATGATTTCGAAATGATATTATAAATACAAATATGTGTTTACTGAAAATAGCGCAAGGCTTCCGAGTGCGGAATTAATTATACCGATATATGCTCACCTTTAAACAAATCAGGAGAGACAACGGCAGTTGTAAGGATGGTATGTGATTGTTCCGTAGCATGCTCTGAATGGCCTGACAGTTGTTAAAATAACTAAATTACGGTATGTTTTCCAAACCCCCCCCCCCCTCCCCCCGTTCGGGCGATCGCTTCCGACAAGCTGAATGACGTTAAGCCAGCTCCGTGAAACGCGCCAGGAAGTCAATTATGGGTCATCAAAACTTCACGTGTGCGTGCATGACAAACAGACAGGTTAATAGATCGGACATATTCGACGCATTAGGACGCATAGGTCGGACATATCGACGCATTAGGATCCATCGACCCTGTGCAGTCGATAAAAGCATAACTGTGTGCGGCATAATGGATGCTTCGAGAGGTGGAACTTGTTGTGGTTCTGTGACGTCATCAATACAGAACACATCACATCATCGGAACCCAGAAGTCCGTATGGGTGCCGTCCATGGTAAGTATACGGCTAACGGCACAGAGTATACGGCTAACGGCACAGAGCACCTACATATTCGTGGCAGGCTAGCCAACATAGGTATCCAAAATGGCATGGATAATATTTACTGAATTTTTCCTTTTTTTAATCACGCATCTGCCACTCTTGTATCGCTTACTTCTTGGACTGTTTTCATGGCGTTTTCGTTGTGAGATGCAGCTACATAATTTATATAATGTTTTGAAATAAAAACAGTCAAATACACTGGCTTGCCTTCAGTCTCTAACTAGATTTCTTGTATCGAGCGTGTTAACCCGCGAGTCACTGGGGGGGCTTTTTTAGCCCCCCCCCCTTAGGAATATTAGGAATATCTCAATAACTAATGCAGATGTCGACGCCAAACTTTCGGTACCTATCCGGGCATCATTTTTACACCTTTTGATAAAAAATAAAAAAATCGTCAGATTTTTTTTATAGATATAGTGAATTTAGTGACGTCACTAAACACGATTTTGACACCAAAATCAGCTAAACTTTGCCAGGCCGTACAAATGCCGCATTTGAAGAAAAATGCAATCGAAAAACTCAAAAAGGTAGAAAATGGCTAGGGCTACAAACCAGCTATCTCGAAATAAAAAAAAAAGTTTTGACCCCAAAAATAAAAAAAAATAAAAAAAATGCACATAAAATCACATTTTTCAAAGATATTGAAAAAAACGGAATATATGTCAGATAACGACATATGGGCAACTACCATACCACATTTCAAAATGATATCATCTTTTTTGACTGTCATGACATATAAAGTATGGGTAAATCATGACGTCATATTTTGAAATTGCGTTTTTTTTGCTTTTTTTTTGACCGGATACAGACAGATAAATGCCAGCACTGTTTTTTTAAAGATAAAACTGATATAGAAACATGCTTTATTCATTTCGATTTATCAATTAAAATTTTTGACCTTCAGTGACCTGAACTTGACCTGAATTTGACACTAACTTCACGTAAATGAAGTCAGGTGGTAAAATGACTACCACTATCGAATTATACGCGTAAAAGCATCCATAAAACATGTGCTGCATGACTTTCGTAGATATTTTGTGTGTAGTGACCTTTTGTGACCTGACCTTGACCTTGATCTTTTCCAACAATCTCACTTTAGCTCATGTGGGATATGTATCATACCTTTGACAGCACTTTGGGTGATTATAGGCGCAATCGAAGGCCATGGATAGCAAGTATTGTCCATAAACTCAAATACCTCGATTTTGACGTTTGACTTGACCGTGACCTGACATATGACCTTAATTTGATTTTTTAAAGGCGTTAGGTTTGTCTCATTGAGCGCTTTCGAATGCCGCCTTGCGCGTCCGGCTGCGATCATTAGTTCTGAAGATACCAGGGGGCTACCCCCCCCCCCCCCCCCCCCCCCAGTGAGTCGTGTTACAGAAGACTGCCGTGACTGCCGGGTTAACCCACGACTTACTGGGGGGCTATTTTTTGCCCCCCCCCCCCCCCTCCCGTTATTTTGCAATAACTCCTACATGAACATCGGTATCGTCACCAAACTTGCAGTACCTTCTCTCACATCAATTATACACATGTTGGCAAAAGGAAAAATATGAGGCTATGATAGGTCAACTGGGAATGACGTCAGAGTGACGTCATGTTCTTCGGTTTTTGTTGCAAAATAATGGTTTGCGGAAAACGCTGTAAAAGGTACAATGTTTGAGATAAACTCAATTGTCTAAAATCAAATTACTGTCCATAGACCGAGCTATCCAACTGGTATCTCGGATTTTTGTGTTTGTTTTATTCAAAATTTTGAGAAATCCAAATACATTTTGTTTTGTTTTTACACAATTTTCAAGACCAAACAAAATTATCCAAAAATCGGAATATATGTGATCAAGACGTGTGCGGTGAATATGTGTACCAAATTTGAAGTCGATATCTTCAAAAATTACTGAGTTATGACCTTTAAATGACACAAATCGACGACTTCTCAAAGCATTACTATGCATAAAAACCGCATTTCCATTTTTGCTTTTTACTTCTATTTATATGGAACAAACAATGTTCTAAGGTCATTTTTCGCGTTCTAGACGAAAATCAAGCCCATAAACATGTGTTACAACGCCTAATGACCGTAATCTGCAGTTTGACCTCGTGACCTCGGATGACCTTGACCTGACCCAAGGTCATAAACAGCTTAGAAAGGTACTTAGAAGTGTCAAACATACGAATCATACCGATGTATCTACAGCTTATTCGTTTAATATCGCAATTTTGCGCGAATATTCCATCCATCGAGACCTTTTGGCACGGTCAAACATTTTGTACTTGACCAGACCTGTGACGTCATCGGTGACCCCGAGGTGAACAATATTATGCTTCCCTCGATAAATTTCCCAGGGCTATCGAATACCGTTTGAATGTTTACATTCAATCCAGTAGTTCCGGAGATACGAGGGGGAGGGGGGCAAAAAATAGCCCCCCCCCCCCAGTAAGTCGCGTTATGAAATATACCCCAGTAACTCGCGGGTTAATACGTTTGTAATGGAGTGCGAGCAAAGGCGGCGGAACGGGGGGGGCACGGTGGCATCGTGCCCTCTTGAATTTGCAAGGGGGAACCCATATCAAAGTGCCCCCTTAAATTTGGTATGGCTAAGATAATTATGATAGATATTGACGTAAAACTTACAGTACTTTATGCTACGTCAATTCTACGTCTTCTAAAAAAAATCAATGAAATTGATGTAGTACTGTGGGAGATAATGACGATTGAATGACGTCATGTCATGCATTTGTTTTGTGTGCAAAAACGATACATGTTTGAAAAACCATAGAAAATCGAGGTTTAATGAAAATTGCTAAGACAAAAGTCAGAAGAAAGGAAATTACATATGCGTTCAAATGGCTATCTCGGATTTGTGATTTTTTTTAAACCAAAACAAAACAAAAAATCCTTTTTCGGGAAAATGTCCACAAAATCAAAATATTGAAGATTTAAAAAACGGAATATACATTAGAGAAACCAATGTGGAAGATATCCAAAGCAAATTTCAAGGCAATGTCTTTATTTTTTACTGACTTGTCCCGCGCCGTGCCGGGAAGGGGGCGTTTAGACCCCTTAAGGTTTCTCAAGGATAGCGGAAAACGGCGGCGCTGCGCGACACCGTTCTTTTGCACATGTGTTCGGGCATCAATTACCCACATTGCGTGAAATTCTTGACCTCGAGTCATCTCAGGTCAGATCACTAGGCGATCATGTGACCCCACCAAACAAAAATGCGGTCGAACCACAGCCACAGTTTTTGACCGATCAGTTTCAAACTTACAGAATTTCGTAAGGTCATAGATACCTATAATTCGTTTACCTCGGAATTTGTATATCAGTGACCTAAGGTCGGGTCAATTTCGTGACCTCCCCATTATAAGCCGATGGGGAAATATTCAAATGCTTCCTATTCCGGGGATATGCTCAGTGGCGGATCCAAGGGGCGAGGGTCATGACCCCCGCCCCCTTGGGCCGTGAATGGGCACCATTGTGTCGGGGCATCAGGGGCACCACCGCGCCGGGGCACCAGGGGCACCACAAAATAATGAGACGAGAAAAAAAAATCCTCCCCCCAAAAAAATCCCCCAAAAATCTGCGCCGCTACGCGGCGCAAATTATTCAGTGTTCTTTTCCAGTACAAAAGGGTCTAATATAGAGTATAGACTGTACACGCTAGCGGCCGCAGGGGGGGGGGAGGCCATGGGCCCATGGCCCACCTTTGGCCTTAAATGGGGGGGGGGGTCAACATGTCTTTTGACCCACCTTTTGCTCCAGACATATTTCCTCGTTTTTACTCTGCATCCTGATTCCAATAGCACAAATTAGTTCTCAAAAACGCTAAAACCGTTTTTTTTTTGCGGCACAATACTAGTTGTATGGGTATCCATTTTGCGTAAATACCACCAGTAAGACGCCGTAGTTGGCGATGAACGAGCGAACGCGAAGGAAATGTATAGGGAATTTCAACTCGATCGGGCAAGTAGTTTCTGAGATACAAAAAGCTGCACACGTGCGCACGTGCAGAGGCACACACCTTTGACTTGTGGGAAAGTGGGGGCTGAGAGGTCCCTAACCACACACCAAATTTGAACACAATCGGCTCAACCGTTCCTGAGATATATAATAGGGATGTCCACGTGCGCACGTGCAGAGCCATCCCACCCCTGACTTGTGGAAAGGCGGCGGCTGAGAGGTCCCTAACCACGCACCAAATTCGAACACAATCGGCTCAGCCGTTCCTGAGATACAGAATAGGGGTGTGCACGTGCGCACGTGCCGTCACCCCACCCCTGAGTTGTGGGAAACTGGCAGCTGAGGGTCCCTAATCACACACCAAATTTGCACACAATCTGCCCAGCTGTTGCGGAGTTTTTTTATCTCGAGAAAACACTTTTCAACACCCCTCATGCGGCACGCGCCACGCGCAGTGGTAGTGACCCACATGATTCGGCATTGGTCTCAGACAGGGTAGGTTAGATGGGGATGCTCAGTAAATAAGCCCGCGTGTCAATTGGACGAGCGGTTGCAGATATATGAGCTTCTCAAAAGCGTCGCCACGTGCCGGGTCGGGCCGGGCCGGGTCGGGCCGCTCATATTCAGATTTTTCCCATACACCACAGAAGGACGAGCGAGCGAGTTAAGCCCAGGCTCCACTATGCGTGATCGTTCCGGAAAGTACGCACGGTTTATGCAAGTTTGCGTCTTTTGCGTACCGTTTTTTGACACCGTCCGGGATTTGCGTAGTATAGTGTTGAAATGGTAATGAGACTGATCCTTTTGATGAATACGCATCAGTGCTTGAGTACTCAGGCTTAAAAGTAGTCAGGGATTTCACGTGGATCAATACTCAATAGTTTAGACTCCAGAGGTTACGATGGCATTTCCTTTAACAAAAAATCGTGAATAACTTTGTACCGGTTAAACATAGAGCAATAATTTTGACATCATCGTGTTTGTCTCGTCAATGCGCTTCGAGAAATATTAATGGTGTCCTGGTTAGGTCAACTTCAAAATTTGATCTCAGGTCAATGTCATTTGGTGACCCAGGTGTGTCATGTTGCATTTGGGGCGATGCATCTGGACGAGACAAACACATTGGTGCCATTCGCACGTCTCTATCTATATTCTATCAAGAGTTATTGACCATACAGATTACCGGCGATGCGCCGCCGACTGTCTCAGACTACGCAATCTTGCAAAAATCGGAAAAAAGTTCAAAACTCTGAACTTTTTTGCGTACTTGCGTACTTGCGTACTTGCGTACTTGCGTACTTGCGTACTTGCGTCTTTTGCAGAATTGCGTACTTCCGTGCTGCGTCTTTTGCAAGTTTGCGTGATATTTCATGCGGTCTTTGCGTACTGTTCCAGTGTAGCTCAGTCAATGCATTTTCTATCAGCTGAACATTTTTAGACTACGCAAAAGACGCAAACTTGCAAAAGCCGTGCGTACTTTGCGTACTATCACGCATAGTGTAGCCTGGGCTTTAAGTTTAAGTGCAGCTTTTGTGCCAAATTTTCTTCAATTCCCTTCGCAAAATCCTGCCTATTTTTTAGTTCCAGAACATTTTTGAAACCCACACGAGACACAAAGCAATATGATGCACTGCTATCGCATGCATAAGATTACTGCTCGTAAAAACGGCTACCACCTTCATGAGATGTGCTATTCTACCTCTTGGTCACGAACCTCGACTACCCCCTTGGTCAATTATTCGTCTGGGGCCGCCCTTAACTGTACAAATTATATATTTTAGCACCATTCACGGCACTTTAAATGATAGCAAGGGTACGACTGATATTGCAAATACCTATAGCCAACGTTTTGTCAATAAACAAATGCTGAAATAGCAGCACCCTCAAAATATAGTGGACCTAATCCCTTGAGTTTTCAGATTGGGGTATTGGTAGGGGCACCACTGCAATTGATGATCACCCCCCCTCCCCCTTGAAGATTTTCTGGATCCGCCCCTGGATATGCACTGGCGGATCCAGCCTATCTCCGTGGGGAGGCATCTTTTTGTGGCAAAAAGGTACCTCATTTTTTTCCCTCCGCGGATTGGGGCCGTTCACCTTATTTTGGTATTCGAGCTTAAGAAATTAACTTTTCAAATTCACATAAAAAATGTGGATTTTTTCTCCGAAAAAAGATTTTTATTTTTATTTTTAGGGGTTAAAAACACCAAAAAAATAAAAATCCGAGATCGACATTTTAAGGGAATGTCATTTCCATTCTTTTGACGTTTTGTTTTTTGCAATTTGCTTCAAAACTATTTTTATGATTGTTCAAACATTTATCGTTTTTTCCACCAAAAATCGCATCACATGACGTCATTAAAACGTGGTTATCTCCCAAAATGCTGCATCAATTGCATTGTAATTTCAAGAGCAGACGTCGCATTGGTGCAGCATAAAGTAATGAAAGTTTGACATTGATGTCTGTCATAGTTTTCAAGTTATTGAACAAAATCGGGGAAGGGGGGCAGATTCTGCCCCCCCCCCCCCCCCCCCCCCAGCGGGGCGCGGGTTAAGTGTCACCGGGGCTGCTTGAATTGCATCAGGTGCGTTGTTTTGTCTATCATTGAAAGAAAGGATACATACAAACTTCAAATTCAATCACTCGAGAGAAAAACTTCCGTTTTCACGAAGTTTTCTCCTAAGATCATTGTTTTTCACGTTCAGTGCAGGGAACGCGCCGGGGGGGGGGGATACTTGTATTGAATGCCCCTTCCAGATTCCTGTGGGTGGGAGGGGTGGCATTTGCCACTGATCCCCCCTTCTCCCCTGGATCCGCTAGTGCCAGCAATTACCGCCGATGAGAGCCTCTGCCAGACACTTAATGGAATTAATTTTCCCATTTTCCAAATTTGTATAAGCAATTGCGAAAATTGTGTCATGCCGCGAAGTGGCGTGAAATTTCCCGTTTTTTAACTGTGGATAGCTGGATTTTGACTGCTGCGAAGACAAATTGTACGAGTTTACGATAAATTGGGAACGCGCGGGGGGAGGGCATATTTGTATTGAATGCCCCCCCCCAGATTCCTGTGGGAGGGGGGGGGGGGCATTTGCCCCTGATGCCTCCCCCTGGCTCCGGCAGTGTGGATATGCATGATAATAGTCCAATTCTGTCTGGATTATGTTAGCATAGGCCATTATTGATGATCTATAAAGATAAAGAAGAAAGAAAGAAGCACTTGGTAAGATTGGGCCCTGGGCCAGGCACGTAGCCAATGGGGGGGGGGGGGGGCGGGCGGGGGGGGCCGCCCCCCCCCCCCGCCCCCCCCCTGGAGGCCAGGAGGGCCCTTTTCGGCACGCAGTATATTGGGCTCTTTACCACACGAAGCGTGGTCTTTAGAGAGTTTAGAGGACTTCAGAGGCCCTTTAGGCCGACCAGGGATCTCTGAAAGATCAGAGGGCCCCTTGTACGTTCAAAAGAGCCCTGTGCATATCAGAGGGGACCCTGGCCAAACCGAAAGGGCCCCTGAGCGGGTCAGAGGGCCCCCTAAGCATGTCAAATGGCCCACTGAACACGTCGAATGGGCCCCTAGCCAGCACAGAGGGGGACTCTGTGCAGGTCGAGAGGCCCTTGAGCATGTCGACAAGGCGACAAAGCGGCCAGTGCAGTCCCTTGTCAGGTCATTAGGGCCCCTGCACAGGTTGTAGGGCCCCTGGACAGACCAGAGGACCCCCTGAAAAGTTAAAAGGGCCCATGTGCAGGTCAGAGGGGGCCCCTGACCAGACCGAAGGAGCCCCTAGGTGGGTCTGGCCCCCACGGAGGGGCCCAGAGTAGGTCGGAGGGCCCTCGAAGCATGTCGCAAGGCGACAAAGCAGCCAGCGCAGCTCCTTGCCAGGTTGGAAGGGCCCCTTAGAAGGCTAGAGGGCCCCTGGAGGATCCTGGAGGATCCTGGAGGACCCGGAACCCAGATGGCCCCCGGAAAGTTAAAAGGGCCCCTGTGCAGATCGGAGGGCCCCTGACCAGACCGAAAGAACCCCTGGGTGGGTAAGAAAGGCCTCTGAACATGCCGAATTGGCCCCTGACCAGCACGGATGGGCCCCAGGGCAGGTCGGAGGGCCCCTTGAGCATGTCGGTAGGGCGACAAAGCAGCCAGCGCATTCCGACCAGAAGAGTCGCTGGGCAGATCGGAAGGGCTCCTGGGCAAGTCAGAGGAGCCCCTGGCTAGACCGAAAGGGTCCCTGGGCCGGTCGGAAGGTCCTTTGAACATGCCGGATAAGTCCATAGCCAGACTGGAGGGGCCCCTGGGCAGGTCGGAGGGGCCCCTGAGCAGGGGTGGCGGATTGCGGGGGACAGGGTACCCAAAATGCCCCCCCAGTCGAAAATCCTGGGGGCATAAGGGTCATGTTGCCTCCCAGATTTTAGCCTGCTCAATATGGGGGGGCAAAATGACCCCTTACCCTCCCCCCTAGGATTTTCAACTGGGGGGATATGGGGTACCCCGCGCCCCGCAATCCGCCGCCCCAGCCCCTGAGCATGTCGGCAGCGCGACAAAGCAGCCAGTGCAGTCCCTGGCCAGGTCGAAAGGACCTCTGAACAGGCCGAATGGGCCTCTTAAAGGAAATAGTTCACCTTGACAATTTGTACCCAACACGATTTGATTATATTTTGTAATACAATTTCTTTTTATATTGTCAAAAATGGCCTTATATCGCGCCGATTCAGGACAGAGGGCCGTACATTTTTATTGTTTATCAAAACTATATGCATACTCTCTTAGTCAGAGTCCTGCCGTCACGCGAATGTAAAAAATGGTTCAGCCAATCAGATTCGAAAGTAGTCGCGTAAAGATAGACTCGCATTGGAGATGCGCCAACCGGCGGCCGGCGATTCGCTTGCTAGCACCAGCTGCAAGCTGATTGGCTGATGGTATAGCCTCTGCCCGGGCTAGAACCAGTACAACATTCTTTCGCCAGCACCGCATTCCTTCGCCAAAAACTCAAATATATTCGGCTGGAGAGTCTTTTCAGTCAAGAAAACTTGCAGATAGGGGTTTCCCAGCACGGGCTACAAAACTGCTATCTCAGTTTAAAACTAATGTTGAAGGTAAACTATTTCCTTTAACACACAAGAGGGGCTTCTTGGAAGGCCAGAGGAGTCCCTGGTGAGACCGGAAGGGTCAAAGCACGTAGAGATCCCAGATGAAGGTTAAATACAAAGAGGACTTACTCCACAATACAAAATACTAAAAGCGAAGCTTTCGGGTATATTGTAACACCCTTCGTCAGGGTGCTACAATATACCCGAAAGCTCCGATTTGATTTTTCCTGTAGAGTAAGCCCTCTTTGTATTATATATATCACCCACTTCCACATCATGTCTTTTCGCTTCGCGGATCCCAGATGAGTCCCTGAATAGGTCGGAAGGGGCGTTGAAAAGGTCAGAGGGACCCCTAGACGATCTGAAGGGACATTGGGCCTTTCAACAGTAAGAATACAGTTGTCCAGGGAATGAAACTCAAAATTTTCGCGCCGCTCCGCGGCGCAATTTAACTACAAATTCAATTATATGCGGGTTAGGAAAACTAATCGTCCGTTTCTTGGCACATTTATGTGATATGTTTGCTACTTTCCTATATAATTGGGCAAAATAGTTCACTTTAACACTTTTTTTTACCGCACTTTAAAACGCACAATATAGCAATTTTAGAGGTCCGCACCATAAGCAATGCGACGCATTGATGAGAAAGCATATCCAGGGCATAAGACTTTTTTTTTAAAATCGCGCCGCTCCGCGGCGCAATTTGTTTAAGAGTTCCAAGTCTTGAGCTTAAAACATATTCCAAGTTGGTATAGCTGATTCCAAATTGGTGTCGCTGGTTCCAAAGTTGAAATGGCAGTTTGCTAACTCCATCTCCTAAGAGTTGGTATGGCCCATACCATACCTGTCATACTGCATTTTCCATCCTTTTAACGTGCCTTTTCATCCATTTTTTTTCCTGGGGGGGGGTGGCCTTTCAACGCTTGGGAGGGGGGCCCTTTCAACGTTCGGGAAGGGGCCCTTTCGAGGCGCCGCCACCCCCCCGCCCCCCTAAACGAAATCCTGGCTACGTGACTGCCCTGGGCCCAATCTTACCAAGTGCTTTGATCGCACCCAATCTTACCAATGCCGTAGTACGGCATATTGGTGTGCCGGCCTGCAAAACGTTTGAAACTCGGGATCGAACCGGGCACATTCCGTTCCTCAGTCGAGCGTTCTCCCGACTAAGCTATTTCGCCAATGAGCTTGAACAAACCAAACGCCGTGGTTCCCTAAGTGCGGCATTCTGAGCACTACAATCACGGTATGCCGTACTTACGCATTCACTTCGCGGCGGAACGGTTACGCAATACGCATTCACGGCATTTGGTAAGATTGGGCCTGAAACTACAGAAGTTGCAATTTTTGTTCAGTGATCCCTACAGGGTCAGCTGAGGTCATCCGAGGCCACCAACACTTTTTTGTCAATAACTCTCGACCGAATAAAGATAGCGAAGTGAAACCGGCACCAATGTGTTTGTCTCGTCGATACACGTCTCCTAATATGCAACATGGCCTACTTGGATCACCACTGGACCTTGACCTGAGTTCAAATTTTTCGGTTGACCTAACCTGGTCAATATGAATATGATTCGAAGTGCCTTGACGAGACAAACATGATGGCCTCAAAATTATTGCTTTATCTGTATTCCATAAAAAGTTATTTGCGAAAAACGGGTTTGCCAGATTTTTTGGTTACTTTTGATGACCTCTGGAGCCTAAACTATTGGCCTAAGCTAAAATTTGAGGGCACTTTGGCGATTGCATATTTCAGGAGCTTTCGATTTTTCCCCACTTATTTTTAGCTAGCATAGTTCCCGAGATATTTTGGGTTTCTGGAGCGAAGTCCTAACACTGGAAGATTTGACCTTTGATGACCTCTGGTGACCTCAATATTGACCTGAGTCAAAAAATGGAGCTTTAGACATTTTTATCGGTTTTTGTCTACGTCCTATAGGAGCCAAGTTCAAGGGAGGAGCGTCGAAAGGCCCCCCTCCCCCCGGCATGGCGTAGGTGGCGCCGAGCACCGAGGCGGCGCGGGTTATGGCTCCCTAAGTATACGTAACTCATGACGTTATTTTTTTTAGTTGCGTTTTTTTTTGCTTTTAGCTACCAGATACAGACAAATAAAAACCACTGTTGTATTTCTGAGACACATGCAATTGATGTCTAGAAACATGCCTTTTTATTTAGATTAGTCAATTTCAAATTTTGATCTTATGTGACCTGACCTTGACCTTATATGAAGTTAGGTTGTGAAAATGGCTGCCACTGAATAAGCATACGTGTAAAATAACCCATAAAACATACGTTGCATGACTTTCGTATATATTTTGCACATAGTGACCGTTGCCCGTTTGTGACCCTGACCTTGACATGTGCCTACAATTTCACTTTTGCTTATGTGGGAGATGCATTATACCTTTGAGAGCACTTTGTGTATACGTCATATTTCGTAGGTTTTATATATACAAGGGCATATATAGCTGCGACCAGGGAGCTAGCCAAGTGGGGGGGGGGGAGGGGGGGGGGGCACGGGATTATGCACCCCTCCTCGCCCCCTGAGAGCAAACACCAATCCTATCCTAGGGGGGTAAGGGTCATTTTGCCCTGAGCAAACACCAATTTACACTACATAAAATACGATGGTGGTAACGACCCAACTCTACCACCCCCCCCCCCCCCCCCCCCCTGGTCAACAACATTTGGACTGAGGAGTGCAATTTGAGGAGTGAAATAGAAGTGCCCCCCTTGCCCAGAACCGTTCCGCCGCCGGGGCGCCACTACTGATCGACCAAAAAAAAATCAAAGTTCACACCGCCACATTTTATATTTTGACGAAATTTTATCTAAAGGGTTCTCTTGTGCCCTTAAGTCGATGGCGACATCGCCAGACCCTCAAGGTCAACGGTTTTCGAGATATAAGCAAAAAAAAAGTAATCTGAGGTCATCGAAGGTCAATGACCTCGGTTGACATCTGAAAAGGTCAAACGAGGCCACAATGTCAGCGGAAATCACAACTGTCACCTGGAAACACCTGTGCATATGCTCCTGAACAACACACACTCGGAAACTACAGAAGTTACATGCATCGATACTACGGGACGCCAGTTGCGCCTGACATGATCTTGAGAAACAGGTCGTAGGTCACGGGTCATGTGGGTTAGAAATTCACATTTTTTAGAGTATATGTTAAATTGTTCAAAAGTAGGGTACTGAAAGTTCCATTCCAATCGGTTGAAAACTACGCGAGTTATTCTTGAAAAATCGACAGGGGTGGCATCCACCCCCCAAGATTACTTTACTAATACCCCCTATCCGGGCGAGTGTTAAATACAAAGAGGGATTTAAATAAAAAAATATATAGAGATTTAAATTTAAAAAAATACTCTACAAGAAAAAAAAAATGGAACTTTCTGCCATATTGTAACACCCTTCGTTAGCGATTAAGAAGCATTCGGTAACATGTCATTGCTCGTCTTAAAGACGAGCAATCACCTGTTACCGAATGCCTCTTAATCGCTGACGAGGGGTGTTACAATATACCCGGAAGGTCCGAACTTAATATTTTTCTTGTGGGTATTTACAAAATAAAACAAAACATTTTTAGAAAAAATACTTTTTTTATATTTTGTTCCTATCTCGAGATAAATAGTAAAGAATTCATTTAATTAATAAACTAAAAAACATGACCTTTTCCTCGAAAATGTGAAAATCCAATGTTATCCAAATGTTATTATTATGTTGTAGTATTTCGGCCACAGGCCTTTATCAAACAGTAAAACATTTCGACACGACGTTTTCCTAACTGCCTCTTTAAATACAAAATAATGCTTCACAATCGTGACAATTGCTTCGATCGCACCACCTACACAAAATATTTATCTTCCATCGCATACCATACATCAAGAACAGCATACTATAGATTTGTGCA
>JAXIVJ010009729.1:0-47500 GCA_036785665.1 Chirona hameri | reverse complement strand
CGAGTCTCGACAAGGGCAAAGCAATGGTGCTACTTTCAAAGGTAGTGACGTCACGACGATCTAATCTACTGCCGTAGTAGATGCCAATTGTAGTGTATTACAGGAGAGATGCCGACAAGCCTTGAACAAGTGTTACAGAGATTCAAGAATAGTTGTACTGTTGTATTTCGTCAAATACACTGTTAAATGCTAGTACCCTTGTAAAAAATCAGTGATGTGGACATTAATGAGGTCGGCGTCACTGGCCGCCCAAGGGACAGCACTGTACAGTCGGTCCCATAATGATCTTCCCTTGCCACCACGTGGCGCTACGGTCGCGATAGGCACAAAAATGGTGGTTTCCCCCACCGTAGGTTGGCACCCATTGTGGCTGTCTGACAGGTGCGTGACCTGGGGAGGGGGAGGGAGGAAGGAAGTGCGGGGCGTTGTCGGAATGGAATGCGCCGCGACCCGGGTGGTGGTCAGGGCCGTCTGTCTCGAGGGTCAAGAGGTCACCTGCCTTGAGCTGGCAGAGATCCAATATTGGAGACTGAATAACAGTGTTCACCACATCAGCCCAAATAGCTCAGTCGGTATAGCTGCCTACTCCTAGCGTATTCGTAGATTGGTCGTGGGTTCGAACAGCGCTGGCACCAGGCGCTTTTACGTGTATTTCTTCCTTAATCATGCCATGTGTCATGTGCAATGCAAAACTCGAAATTGCGAATGCAAACGTCCACCTGAAGATTCTACACGAAAAAGCAGACAAATGCAGTGGGCCTCGCACTGATATGTTCGAATCACGCCGCTCCGTCCTTCACGCTCCACAAACACACCCGGGCGGGTTTATATCCATTAAGTTAGCGACGATATCTGCGACGACAGTATTTACAACCTTAGGTCTATGGAGCATCGCCAGGTGTGTAGCTGATAGAGCATCTGACTGGCTACGTGTTTAAATTTGACTTTGACCTTGAGATCAGGTCAAAATATCGACACTTTATTTTTTGGCGCACGGCAAATTTATCAATCGTCGCAAGCGACACGACGGATAGCCATTTCCGAGACATCTGTGACGACAGTATCGGTCAACTTGAGATACAAATATTCGTCGTAGTATATTGAGGCGCCCGTGCCCTCAATATACCTCAATATAGCCCGTGCAGTGTTCTATCAATTGGACACTTAGCGATGTTTCACAGACCTATGGTTTTCTTCAAACTGGTCATCACAAACACCGTCGCTAACTTGACATTCTAGGTCTGCGTATATTTCCAACCACGGTCAGCCACACAGCCTCGCCACACATGCACATTGTTATTCCCCAATCGGCCTGTGTGGGTCAGACCAAGAAGGTGCAGATTCCGCCAAGTATCGGCCGGCACCGGGCGAGCTGTCAAACCGGTCCGGCCCCGCCTCGGTGCGGGATTCAGTCAGCTATCGTTTTGCCTACCGTGAGAGACCCAGAGCTAGGGAAGATCATTTTGGGACCGACTGTAAATGTCCGTACGAACTTGCACACTTGCCAAGTTAGCGTGAGGTGCCTCATCAATGCATGGACGCGAACGAAACGTAACGACAAGTAGAATTGTAATATTTATGCTGCTGCAATGCAATGCAATTTTTTTTAAAGGTCAGAAACAGGGTCCGCAGCATGAGACTCACGAGTTTAGACACGGTGTTTCTGGCTTTTCCGTTCGACGATGGCAATGAGTATGTGACGTGACGTATGTGCATGTGTATGTGCTTTATATTCTACCGCATTTTCTTATAATATATACATATATGGAAATGAGTCTTTTAAGATTATTCCAAAAGGAAGATAGACACGAATATTTCCGGATTATAAGTTGTATTAACTAGTGGAAGAACACAGGATGTAATGATGTGTACATGAGCGCGGTAGACTAGCGCACAACTCAGATGCCTTCGATAAATGCTTCCCTAGCATCCAAAGTCCCGGATTAAAAGTTTCGTTTACAGCCATTTTTGAAAAAAGTTATTTGAAATTCTAACCGCAACACAGACTGAACACCTGTACAAAGTAAGTTCACGTTCCTGACACAGGAAACTCCTGTCAGATTAGGTCAGCTTGCGACGTACAGAACAGTCACCACTAACCTGGAGCCGCTAGCACGACGCCGCAACGAATCGCGTAATTCGGAGACGAGCTACCATCTTGTACCACCGCCGCGCGCTGTGCCAACCATGAAGTGCACGTGCCTGTATCGTGCCTGTCTCGTGCCTGCCAGTCTTGAGACGCACGGCCAGAGACGGCGGCACGGGACTCGATGAGGTTGTGGGGCCACGGTAGCTCACCGGGGAAGGCGCCGAGTCTACACCCGATCTTAGCACATGGCCTTCAACAGATAGCGACAGCCGACACTCAACATTACAGACCGGTGGCCGGCCGCCCCTGGCAACGTCACAGTAGGGTGTCCCCCTCCAAAAAAGAGCACATTTTCTTCGGTGCAAGCTTGTCAATAGACACGGCGTTCTCCTCTAGGCCAATAACAAGTATGCCAAATTTCATTGCGATTCTTTTGAGTTTTGCCCCCCCCCCCCCTCCGGGCCTCCAAAAGTCAGTGACCCCTACCCAAAAGGTCAACAATCAAAGTTGTTGCACATACCTCCGCGTGTGCTCATTTGAAAGCTCTTGTTGAGTAGAATACACTTTAATACAGTCGAAATGCTCTAAATTTAGTAGTTTTCGTTCTATGAGTCATAAGCCTCTACCAAAACCAAGCTTTAGTGCTTTAACCAAGCTTTTTAAGTACACTAAAGCTTGGTTTTGGTAGAGGTTTATGACTCATAGAACGAAAACTACTACATTTAGAGCATTTCGACTATTAAACACTAAAGCTTGGTTTTGGTAAAGGCGTATGACTCATAGAACAAAAACTACTAAATTTAGAGCACTTCGACTGTATTAAAGTGTATTCTACTCAACAAGAGCTTTCAAATGAGCACATGTGGAGGTCTGTACAACTTAGATTTTTGACCTTTTGGGTAGGGGTCACTGACTTTTGGAGGCCCGGATGGACCAAAACTCAAAGGATCACAATGCAATTTGGGACACTTGTTATTGGCCTAGAGGAGAACGCCGTGTCAATTGGCACGCTTGCACAGACGAAAAGGTTTTTTTTGGGGGGGGGCTAACGTCACAGACCAGTCCAAGGCTGAAAGTATTGCCCGACCATCCTCCTTCGCTTCATTGAACAGCTCACTGCAAAAGTAATGGTAGTTGTGGCGGGTCAGATAATCGCTAATATCTCTTAACCCATTTGTCGGAATCGTTTGAAATTTTGCGTGCTGGTTGCAGGCCTGCACGCTCAAGCCTGCAACCAGCACGCACAATTTCAAACGATTCCGACAAATGGTGTAAGAGATATTAGCGATTATCTGACTCGCCACAACTACCATTACTTTTGTAGTGACCTGCACCAACATTTACACACCAACACTGAACATGTTCGCTGGAGCAATGCGCTAAGCCTAGGAAACGCTAAATCAATGGTGCCATAAAGGCGAAGAACGTCTAGTACTTAATGCAGGGCATGCTTTCACTTTGGCATGTGTTAACTCACAGTTTGCGCGCGCACATCCCGACATTACTGGATCAAACAGCCCTCCACACAGGATTCCATCTAGTTATCACATGTGGTTCCCAATCATCCCACGTAGAGAGTAAGTGCGCTAACTCGTCGAGCACCCTTCTTGTCGATTCCACGGTCAGTTTTGTTTTCGTATCGCATCGGCGCGACCGGCGCCCGGATAATCGAGTCACTTCCGCAGCGGCCGCTAATAGCGCGGCTAGCGACATCCCACATCGAAATCGCGTTCCGGATTATCGAGTCACTTTTGCCGCAGATCACGCGTTACCGACGGCCGACCGGCCGCTGCGATCCAGCGTTACCGACGGCCAGCCGGCCGCTGCGATCCAGCGTTCGACACTGCCCAGCACTGACTCGGTGCGCCTGCATTAAGTGAGCCGCCTCTGTCAGTATCCAGCGGCAATCGTCCTCGCGAGACGCGCCCTCACTGGACGTCGTCAGTGCCGTCACTGCTGCCGTCCGCCTGCGACTGCCGCTGTCGGATGTTCACTGCGCCCTCACTGGACGTTGTCGGCGGCGTCACTGCTGCCGTCCGCCTGCGATTGCCGCTGTCGGATGTTCACTGCGCCCTCACTGGACGTTGTCGGCGGCGTCACTGCTGCCGTCCGCCTGCGATTGCCGCTGTCGGATGTTCACTGCGCCCTCACTGGACGTTGTCGGCGGCGTCACTGCTGCCGTCCGCCTGCGATTGCCGCTGTCGGATGTTCACTGCGTTCTCGTCGTCGAAGTTCAGCACCTACCACAAAATTATCAGAGTGAAACCGGGGTGAAGCAAAGTGCAAGGTCTCTGAGAATGCCGCATTTTTGTTTATTCCAGATTTCATATTCCTTTTAATTGATAAATGTAATCATAGGTGTTATGATTGCCACAGAACACTACATAAAAGTAGCTGACGGTGCACCAACCGCGCGTACTCAGTTATGTTATCCAGTCAGACTGATACTCTACCAGACAAATATACTCTGAAGGCATACAGCGTGAAGAAATAAGCTCAAGGCATCCATTGCTGACAAACAACTTCCCTAGAAACGCCACGAAGCCAGCAAGTGATCCAACAAGTGGCGCCACTCCCTGCCTTTTCCATCGAATGGGGCACTCACCTGTCTGAGGCTAAGTCTGATCAGCTGCTTGTGCTTGTGGTAGATCTTGAGCGCGCCTTTGACGGCGACAAAAGCTGCCGCGCCCAGCAGCGTGCGCTGCAGGCGGCTCGGCACGCTCTCAAATAGCGCCCGGCCAGCCAGGGTGGCCACGGTGGGGAACAGCAGCGCGCCGCACAGCACGCGCGTCGCCGACACCGGGTCGTTGAGCGGCAGTGTGTCGACGTATGGCTGCGCGGGCGAGACGAGCTGCGGCGGCGGCGGCAACAGGTGCTTCAGCAGCGGCAGCCGGACGGCGCTGGAGCGCAGGAAGCGCAGCACGGCCTCCTCCCAACGCACCATCTTGGCCATGATGAGCAGCAGTGGGATGGTGGGCAGGCCGACCAGCAGGAAGATTGGGTCGGCCTGCTCCATGGCGGCCAGACCCTGGCGCGGACCGACCACCTGACGGACGCATAACGGTCGTCATATGGTCGTCACAGTCGTCACAGTCGTCACAGTCGTCACAGTCGTCACAGTCGTCACAGTCGTCACAGTCGTCACAGTCGTCACACGCGGCACAGTCGTCACAGTCGTCACACGCGGCACAGTCGTCACAGTCGTCACACGCGGCACAGTCGTCACAGTCGTCACACGCGGTACAGTCGTCACAGTCGTCACAGTCGTCACAGTCGTCACAGTCGTCGCAGTCGTCGCAGTCGTCGCAGTCGTCGCAGTCGTCACAGTCGTCACACGGTCGTCACAGTCGCCACAGTCGTCACACGCGGCACACGGTCGTCACAGTCGTCACAGTCGTCACAGTCGTCACAGTCGTCACACGCGGCACAGTTGTCACAGTCGTCACACGCAGCACAGTCGTCACAGTCGTCATAGTCGTCACAGTCGTCATAGTCGTCACAGTCGTCACAGTCGTCACACGCGGCACAGTCGTCACAGTCGTGACAGTCGTCACAGTCGTGACAGTCGTCACAGTCGTCACAGTCGTCACAGTCGTCACAGTCGTCACAGTCGTCACACGCGGCACAGTCGTCACAGTCGTCACAGTCGTCATAGTCGTCACAGTCGTCATAGTCGTCACAGTCGTCACAGTCGTCACACGCGGCACAGTCGTCACAGTCGTGACAGTCGTCACAGTCGTCACAGTCGTCACAGTCGTCACAGTCGTCACAGTCGTGACAGTCGTCACAGTCGTCACAGTCGTCACAGTCGTCACAGTCGTCACACGCGGCACAGTCGTCACAGTCGTCACAGTCGTCATAGTCGTCACAGTCGTCATAGTCGTCACAGTCGTCACAGTCGTCACACGCGGCACAGTCGTCACAGTCGTGACAGTCGTGACAGTCGTCACAGTCGTCACAGTCGTCACAGTCGTCACAGTCGTCACAGTCGCCACAGTCGTCACAGTCGTCACAGTCGTCACAGTCGTCACACGCGGCACAGTCGTCACAGTCGTCACAGTCGTCATAGTCGTCACAGTCGTCATAGTCGTCACAGTCGTCACAGTCGTCACACGCGGCACAGTCGTCACAGTCGTGACAGTCGTCACAGTCGTCACAGTCGTCACAGTCGTCACAGTCGTCACAGTCGTCACAGTCGTCACAGTCGTCACAGTCGTCACAGTCGTCACAGTCGTCACAGTCGTCACACGCGGCACAGTCGTCACAGTCGTCACAGTCGTCATAGTCGTCACAGTCGTCATAGTCGTCACAGTCGTCACAGTCGTCACACGCGGCACAGTCGTCACAGTCGTGACAGTCGTGACAGTCGTCACAGTCGTCACAGTCGTCACAGTCGTCACAGTCGTCACAGTCGTCACACGCGGCACAGTCGTCACAGTCGTCACAGTCGTCACACGCGGCACAGTCGTCACAGTCGTCACAGTCGTCATAGTCGTCACAGTCGTCATAGTCGTCACAGTCGTCACAGTCGTCACACGCGGCACAGTCGTCACAGTCGTGACAGTCGTGACAGTCGTCACAGTCGTCACAGTCGTCACAGTCGTCACAGTCGTCACAGTCGTCACAGTCGTCACACGCGGCACAGTCGTCACAGTCGTCACAGTTGTCATAGTCGTCACAGTCGTCATAGTCGTCACAGTCGTCACAGTCGTCACACGCGGTACAGTCGTTTACAGTCGTGACAGTCGTCACAGTCGTCACAGTCGTCACAGTCGTCACAGTCGTCACAGTCGTCACAGTCGTCACAGTCGTCACAGTCGTCACAGTCGTCACACGCGGCACAGTCGTCACAGTCGTCACAGTCGTCATAGTCGTCACAGTCGTCATAGTCGTCACAGTCGTCACAGTCGTCACACGCGGCACAGTCGTCACAGTCGTGACAGTCGTCACAGTCGTCACAGTCGTCACAGTCGTGACAGTCGTGACAGTCGTGACAGTCGTCACAGTCGTCACAGTCGTCACAGTCGTCACAGTCGACACAGTCGTCACAGTCGTCACAGTCGTCACAGTCGTCACAGTCGTCACACGCGGCACAGTCGTCACAGTCGTCACAGTCGTCATAGTCGTCACAGTCGTCATAGTCGTCACAGTCGTCACAGTCGTCACACGCGGCACAGTCGTCACAGTCGTGACAGTCGTGACAGTCGTGACAGTCGTCACAGTCGTCACAGTCGTCACAGTCGTCACAGTCGTCACAGTCGTCACAGTCGTCACAGTCGTGACAGTCGTCACAGTCGTCACAGTCGTCACAGTCGTCACAGTCGTCACATTCGTCACAGTCGTCACAGTCGTCACAGTCGTCACACAGCGTCACACAGCGTCACACAGCGTCACACAGCGTCACACAGCGTCACACAGCGTCACACAGCGTCACACAGCGTCACACAGTGGCACACGGCGTCACACAGCGTCACACAGTGGCACACGGCGTCACACAGCGACATAGCACGGGCATGGTGGTGATATGGGGTGCATGGGTGCACCGACTACGCAGCGACTACTATGTTACACGCCGCCCAAGGCATAGACACTAGACAGTTACCACTCCTGGCGAGAGCACCACCGGCTAGGCATACAGCACTGTCGCAGCGGTACGTAAAGGCCCAGTCAAGCCGGCAATAGCCTCGGGTTTTCTTGTGGGTGCGATAGATGAGCAAAGTTCACAGGATTTATCAGGCGAATGGATGCCAGAAGCGGCTTAGGGAACCCAAAGGCAGAACGTAGGCAATCGTTCGCCAAGAGCATCGAAAACTCACCGATTGCATCGAGCCGTCTTCTGCGCGGCCCACAATCCCGGCTTCGAGCGTCACGGTATCACCGTGCCGCATCTCACCTGCATCACGGTATCACCGTGCCGCATCTCACCTGCATCACGGTATCACCGTGCCGCATCTCACCTGCATCACGGTATCACCGTGCCGCATCTCACCTGCATCACGGTATCACCGTGCCGCATCTCACCTGTATCACGGTATCACCGTGCCGCATCTCACCTGCATCACGGTATCACCGTGCCGCATCTCACCTGCATCACGGTATCACCGTGCCGCATCTCACCTGCATCACGGTATCACCGTGCCGCATCTCACCTGTATCACGGTATCACCGTGCCGCATCTCACCTGCATCACGGTATCACCGTGCCGCATCTCACCTGCATCACGGTATCACCGTGTCGCATCTCACCTGCATCACCGTGACGGCTCCGAATGTGACGGCGGTCCAGTAGACGGAGCCGATCACCACGCCGGCGGCCACGAACGGACACGACCGGCTGACGAACTCGTCAATCAGGTCCATCACCATCACCACCGGACCTGACGGCAGACACAGTCAGATGGGAATCAGCTGACACCAGGTCCATCACCACCACCACCGGACCTGACGGCAGACACAGTCAGATGGGAATCAGCTGACACCAGGTCCATCACCACCGGACCTGACGGCAGACACAGTCAGATGGGAATCAGCTGACACCAGGTCCATCACCACCGGACCTGACGGCAGACACAGTCAGATGAGAATCAGATGACACCAGGTCCATCACCATAACCACCGGACCTGACGGCAGACACAGTCAGATGGGAATCAGCTGACACCAGGTCCATCACCATCACCACCGGACCTGACGGCAGACACAGTCAGATGGGAATCAGATAACACCAGGTCCATCACCACCACCACCGGACCTGACGGCAGACACAGTCAGATGGGAATCAGCTGACACCAGGTCCATCACCACCGGACCTGACGGCAGACACAGTCAGATGGGAATCAGCTGACACCAGGTCCATCACCACCGGACCTGACGGCAGACACAGTCAGATGGGAATCAGCTGACACCAGGTCCATCACCATCACCACCGGACCTGACGGCAGACACAGTCAGATGGGAATCAGGGGAATCAGCTGACACCAGGTCCATCACCATCACCACCGGACCTGACGGCAGACACAGTCAGATGGGAATCAGCTGACACCAGGTCCAGGTCCATCACTACCGGACCTGACGGCAGACACAGTCAGATGGGAATCAGCTGACACCAGGTCCATCACCACCACCACCGGACCTGACGGCAGACACAGTCAGATGGGAATCAGCTGACACCAGGTACATCACTACCGGACCTGACGGCTGACACAGTCAGATGGGAATCAGATGACACCAGGTCCATCACCACCGGACCTGACGGCAGACACAGTCAGATGGGAATCAGCTGACACCAGGTCCATCACCACCGGACCTGACGGCAGACACAGTCAGATGGGAATCAGATGACACCAGGTCCATCACCACCGGACCTGACGGCAGACACAGTCAGATGGGAATCAGCTGACACCAGGTCCAGGTCCAGGTCCACCGGACCTGACGGCAAACAGTCAGATGGGAATCAGCTGACACCAGGTCCATCACCACCACCACCGGACCTGACGGCAGACACAGTCAGATGGGAATCAGCTGACACCAGGTCCATCACCACCGGACCTGACGGCAGACACAGTCAGATGGGAATCAGCTGACACCAGGTCCATCACCACCACCACCGGACCTGACGGCAGACACAGTCAGATGGGAATCAGCTGACACCAGGTACATCACTACCGGACCTGACGGCTGACACAGTCAGATGGGAATCAGCTGACACCAGGTCCATCACCACCACCACCGGACCTGACGGCAGACACAGTCAGATGGGAATCAGCTGACACCAGGTCCATCACCACCACCACCGGACCTGACGGCAGACACAGTCAGATGGGAATCAGCTGACACCAGGTCCATCACCATAACCACCGGACCTGACGGCAGACACAGTCAGATGGGAATCAGATGACACCAGGTCCATCACCACCGGACCTGACGGCAGACACAGTCAGATGGGAATCAGCTGACACCAGGTCCATCACCACCGGACCTGACGGCAGACACAGTCAGATGAGAATCAGATGACACCAGGTCCATCACCCCCGGACCTGACGGCAGACACAGTCAGATGGGAATCAGCTGACACCAGGTCCAGGTCCAGGTCCACCGGACCTGACGGCAGACAGTCAGATGGGAATCAGCTGACACCAGATCCATCACCACCACCACCGGACCTGACGGCAGACACAGTCAGATGGGAATCAGCTGACACCAGGTCCATCACCACCGGACCTGACGGCAGACACAGTCAGATGGGAATCAGCTGACACCAGGTCCATCACCACCACCACCGGACCTGACGGCAGACACAGTCAGATGGGAATCAGCTGACACCAGGTCCATCACCACCGGACCTGACGGCAGACACAGTCAGATGGGAATCAGCTGACACCAGGTCCATCACCACCGGACCTGACGGCAGACACAGTCAGATGGGAATCAGATGACACCAGGTCCATCACCATCACCACCGGACCTGACGGCAGACACGTCAGATGGGAATCAGATGACACCAGGTCCATCACCATCACCACCGGACCTGACGGCAGACACAGTCAGATGGGAATCAGCTGACACCAGGTCCATCACCATCACCACCGGACCTGAGGCAGACACAGTCAGATGGGAATCAGTTGACACCAGGTCTATCACCACCGGACCTGACGGCAGACACAGTCAGATGGGAATCAGATGACACCAGGTCCATCCACCGGACCTGACGGCAGACACAGTCAGATGGGAATCAGCTGACACCAGGTCCACCACCGGACCTGACGGCAGACACAGTCAGATGGGAATCAGCTGACACCAGGTCCATCACCACCACCACCGGACCTGACGGCAGACACAGTCAGATGGGAATCAGCTGACACCAGGTCCATCACCATCACCACCGGACCTGACGGCAGACACAGTCAGATGGGAATCAGATGACACCAGGTCCATCACCACCGGACCTGACGGCAGACACAGTCAGATGGGAATCAGCTGACACCAGGTCCAGGTCCATCACCACCGGACCTGACAGCAGACACAGTCAGATGGGAATCAGATGACACCAGGTCCATCACCACCGGACCTGACGGCAGACACAGTCAGATGGGAATCAGCTGACACCAGGTCCAGGTCCATCACCACCGGACCTGACGGCAGACACAGTCAGATGGGAATCAGATGACACCAGGTCCATCACCACCGGACCTGACGGCAGACACAGTCAGATGGGAATCAGCTGACACCAGGTCCATCACCATCACCACCGGACCTGACGGCAGACACAGTCAGATGGGAATCAGATAACACCAGGTCCATCACCACCACCACCGGACCTGACGGCAGACACAGTCAGATGGAAATCAGCTGACACCAGGTCCATCACCACCGGACCTGACGGCAGACACAGTCAGATGGGAATCAGATAACACCAGGTCCATCACCACCACCACCGGACCTGACGGCAGACACAGTCAGATGGGAATCAGCTGACACCAGGTCCATCACCACCGGACCTGACGGCAGACACAGATGGGAATCAGATAACACCAGGTCCATCACCACCACCACCGGACCTGACGGCAGACACAGTCAGATGGGAATCAGCTGACACCAGGTCCATCACCACCGGACCTGACGGCAGACACAGTCAGATGGGAATCAGCTGACACCAGGTTCATCACCACCGGACCTGACGGCAGACACGGTCAGATGGGAATCAGATGACACCAGGTCCATCACCACCGGACCTAACGGCAGACACAGTCAGATGGGAATCAGCTGACACCAGGTCCATCACCACCGGACCTGACGGCAGACACAGTCAGATGGGAATCAGCTGACACCAGGTACATCACCACCGGACCTGACGGCAGACACAGTCAGATGGGAATCAGCTGACGCCAGGTCCATCACCACCACCACCGGACCTGACGGCAGACACAGTCAGATGGGAATCAGCTGACGCCAGGTCCATCACCATCACCACCGGACCTGACGGCAGACACAGTCAGATGGGAATCAGATAACACCAGGTCCATCACCATCACCACCGGACCTGACGGCAGACACAGTCAGATGGGAATCAGATAACACCAGGTCCATCACCATCACCACCGGACCTGACGGCAGACACAGTCAGATGGGAATCAGCTGACACCAGGTCCATCACCACCGGACCTGACGGCAGACACAGTCAGATGGGAATCAGCTGACGCCAGGTCCATCACCATCACCACCGGACCTGACGGCAGACACAGTCAGATGGGAATCAGATAACACCAGGTCCATCACCATCACCACCGGACCTGACGGCAGACACAGTCAGATGGGAATCAGCTGACACCAGGTCCATCACCACCGGACCTGACGGCAGACACAGTCAGATGGGAATCAGCTGACGCCAGGTCCATCACCATCACCACCGGACCTGGCCACACGTATAGATGGGAAATGGCTGATGCAGGTCCTGGCGGCATAATGCTGCACATGTGGAAGTGGAGTCAGAGAAAACAAACTGATGCTGATCTTGGTTTTACGGAGCTGTATCTGTGTTGGTTATGTGGCCCCCAGAACACCCAGAACACCCAGAACACCCAGAACACCCAGAACACCCAGAACAAAACCGCCAACGGAGCTGGGCTCCACTGGCGGGCGAAATCCCGAAGATGAGGCACGAAACAAAATGCGTAGGTACCTCACAACCTTACGTTTGTATGAAGAATGATGATGGGGCAAGTTATGCTGTTACGAGTTTACCTAATCCTTACTGACTTTAATCACCTAATCACTTAATTTAATCACCACTTTCTCACATTCTCCCAGCTAAAAACGCATAGGCTAAGTGCGAAGTTAAATAATGCAAAATGGCAGGCACATGGACCACATACATTTGTTGATGCCGTAGCCGACAGCAATTTGAGTCGTGTCGATACCTTGCCAATACCTGCGAGGCCTTGCCGATACCGACACATACCAAGTTTCTCAACAACAAAAAGTCACATATCTCCCATGGGTGGAGTTTTAAAAAAAAAAATGATGGGGCAAAATGTCGTATAGGGTGGTTACTTGCTTGGTTGAGGTGGGCAATGACCATTTGAATGCCAGAAAACGTTCAAATATGACACGTGGTAGGGCAGAACACAGAGTTGGTGGCCAGTGAGCAGGGGCCCCACCATTAGAATAGGAAGGTCCACATATGATCTGCACTCTTTACTCCTCTTATTTCATTCATGTTGTGTCGGTATCTTTGTGGCCGCCTGCCTTCATAACTATTGAACTTAAACTTAAATTGGGCGATTGTTTGTGGCTCGAGACCTACAAAGAAACAACTAACCAAATCCTCAAACCTGATGCTGCATGACCAGACTAAACTATTTGTGGGAAGAGGATCGGATGTACTCGACTCACCCATCTGTGGGAACAGGATGACATACTCTGTGGATCAGATCTACTCGACTCACCCATCTGTGGGAACAGGATGACATACTCTGTGGATCGGATGTACTCGACTCACCCATCTGTGGGAACAGGATGACATACTCTGTGTTGCACTGGGGGCAGCGCACTGGCGCCATAGCATTGCCCTGCTGCTTCTCGTCCACCCAGCGCTGCAGGCATGTCTGGTGCACCTGCCCGGCAAGAGAGTAGGGTGAGGTGAACAATACATGCCCATTGCCCAGCACTGTTGACTCATGTAGGTCTAGAATGAATAACACATGCATGCGGTATGTCCCACCACTGTTAAGAACAGACATATCTACAGCAGTGGCGGATCTAGGTTTCGAGTTGGGGGGGGGGGGGATTTCGTAAGCGTAAAGGTGTTGACCGGGAGGGGGGGGGGGGGGTGGCGTCGGGTTATCAGCGCGAGAGTCGTTGAGCGGGGGAGGTAAAATCACGACTTCACGGAAAATCACAACGTCCCGGAAGTTTTTGTTGTGGGGGGGGCATGTTTGCCTACCATTTTTTTGGGGGGAGGCAATTGCCTGTTTTGCAATAACGTAGATCCGCCACTGATCTACAGTGAACAACAGTCATACCTCGGCAGGCTGCGCAGGCGCGCCATCTACCGGGCCACCAGAAGGTGGCGCACCGCCGATTGGGACGCCATCTGTTTGGACTTCCTCCTCGCCGACTGGAACAGCCTGCACACTAGCAATGACGTAAACCGAATGGTCGTCGACTACATGCCGATCTGGACCGAGGTGCTCGATCGTCACTGCCCCGTCCGTAGCCGGCGAGTCCGTCATCCTGACTGCCCGTGGCTGACGGACAATCAACCACTGCGGGAAGTGATGCCTCAGCCAAGGCACCGCTGCCCTCTGACGCAAACAAACAGCGCGACCTGGCGGACAACTTTAACGCCTTCTTCTCCACGGTGGGATCAAACATCGCCACCGTGCTCAGAGGCGACGTAACAGCCGGTCAGCTACACCCGAGACCACCTGTCGTCGTCGCTGGAGCCTTCAAACCGCGCCCGATCACCCTGCCAGAGCTGGGCCGCGCCATCTCCGCCATGAACCCCTCGGGCGCCCCGTAGGCTTAGACGGTGTGTCGCTCAGTGCAGTTAAGCGATGCCTGCCTGTTCTCGCGCCTCACCTGCTCCGTATTGTGAACACCTCGATTGTGACCTGTGTCTTCCCAGAGGCGTGGAAGGTAGCTACCGTTGTGGCCATCTTTAAATCTGGCGACGCAACCACCCCTCTAACTTCCGGCCGATTTATTTGCTTTCTCACCTGTCTAAAGTCACAGAAAAGATGGTTTGTGATCAGCTTATCTGGCGAAAAACGTCCTATATAGCCAACAATACGCTTACCGACGTTGCCATTCCACGGAGGACGCCGTGCTCGACGCTGTCGACTGGGTTTCTCAACCTATAGATGAAGGCGAAATTGGTTCCATAACTGCAGCTGATCTTAGTAAGGCCTTCGACGGCGTCGATCACAGTGTCCTCACCAAGTTGGGATGGTATGGAATCGATCCCTCGTGGTTCGCCAGCTACCTGGGCGGACGGAGCCAGGTGGAGGCGGTAGTGCGACACCTCTGACCGTCACGCACGGCGTACCACAAGGATCCATTGCCGGACCGATCCTGTTCAGCATTCTGGTCAATGACTTGCCCTGCCACCTGTCATGCAAAGTCATTGGCTACGCCGATGACACCAAACTGTTGGATTGAGCGAAACCGGACCACCAAAACTTAATCGCTCTCCAGACCCGCATCCAGACCACTTTGGCTACCATGGAGAGGTGGTTCAAATCAAACTCGCTAAAAATTAACCCGAAAAAACTGATTTGATAATTATTGGTACCAGGCAAGTCATTCAGTCATCAAGATCAGGCAAGTCAGCAAGTCATCAAGAACACCCAATACTTCCATTTGACCATTGACAACTCGCCCATGTCCCTGTCCCGCTCGGTCCGGCTACTCGGCGTAGTAGTTGACCCCAATAGTCACCCCATACTGTCCTGGGGAGATCACATTAGTCAGGTCGTCAAAAAATGCAACACTATCCTGATCTCTCTTTATCGCTTTCGGCATCACTTCTCCCAGGAAACTCTAAAACTTCTCATCCAAACACACGTCTTCTCTCATATGCTTTACTGTCTTTGGGCGTGGGGAGGCGCTACTAAAACTCAACTGTCTCGGATCCAAAAAGTCATCAACTTCGCCGCAAGGGTCGTGACAGGTGCGAGGCGGGCGACAGGATCAGTCCAGCACTCCGGGCTCTGGGATGGCACAGGATGGAGCAGCTGGTTGAGGAGCGAGACACGGTGAAGGTTTTCAAGGCGCAGCACTTTGAGCTCGGCCCTCCAGTGATGCATGATGTTTGTCCTCAGGTCTGCGGTGTCTAAGCGCGACACCCGTGCGTCCGATGCCGGTCAGCTTCACCTGTCTCGGTGTCGTCTGGAACAGACCCGGAGGTCGTTCCGCCACCGCGCGGCTGTGGCATGGATCAGACTGGCGAAAAATGTTACCAGTAGTGTCTCAGTTGCGACTTTCAAACGTGCTATTGTTACGTTGCGACGGTGAAAACTGGCCTAGCATTCTTTGAGTCATGGAATGTCATTTGTAGGCGTCACTTGAATGTTGTATTGGTTGTCATATTGTATTGTCATAGCGAAGATGTAAGGAGCCCAGAATAGCCACTAGTGGATGGGTTTCAACAAATACATGCATACATACATACTATACTATACTATGAATGTCGGGAAAGGATATAGGCAAGGATGGACTGTGGCTTCCCACTCTGCTTTTAGGTATCTCCTCCAAGTTTAAACATCTTGTCCTTCCAGTGGTTGTCCAGTGTGTTCTTGAACGCACTTGTTGAGGGCGCTGTGACAACTTCTTCTGGTAGGCCGTTCCAATGGTTGATGACGCGGACCGATAAAAATTTTGTCGGATAACCTTATTTGCTGCCGGTTTGGAGAGTTTCAGAGTGTGACCTCTTGTGCCTTGATCTGCTGGGGCCAGGACAAAGAGTCTTGAGGAGTCTATTCTTATTTTTCCTGTCATGATCTTGTACACCAAGATCATGTCTCCTCTCATTCTTCTATAATGCAGGCTTGGCAAACAAAGTCTCCTCAGTCTGTCTTGGTATGGCAGGTGTCGGATAGCTGTTACCATCTTAGTTGCAGGCCTCTAGACTCTCTCAATCTTGTCTTGGTCTCCACACATAACTGGTCCCGAAACACTGTTACTGTACTCAAGTATAGGTCGTACCATTGTCTTGTTTACCAAGGGCAAGGTGATCTCGTCAAGGTTCAGGAAAGTTCGCTTGATTATTCCTAGTGTTTTGAAGCCTTTAGACACTACCGAAGACGTCTGGCTGTGGAATTGTAGACTTTCCTCTATTTGTAGTCCGAGATCCTTTTCCATGGTTGTCGTCTCAAGCACGTGCCCCAGCATGTGATATTCTTGCTCAGGGTTCGAAGCTCCAAGATGCATGATCTTACATTTGGTACAGTTAAATGGCAGCTGCCATCTAGCAGACCAAGCAGTTGGGTGTCAAGATCCAGCTGAAGTGAGTCTGCATCTGTACTGTTCTTGATTGGCCTATACACTTTGGTATCATCTGTGTAGATCAGGACTGGGCTATTGATGTCCATGGGCATCAACTACACTGCTGCGATAAACAGGATGGGTCACAGGACACTACCTTGCATGCCAATCTTTACCTGGGTCCAGTCTGATGTTGTTCCCTCAAGCACTACTCGTTGTTTACGGCTAGTTAGGAAATCCTGAATCCAGTCCAGTAGCTTGCCTCGAATACCAAGTGCATTTAGGGCAATTACCAACCTTCTGTGCACAATAGAATCAAAGTTTTTTTTAATCAAGGTAACAGATGTCCAGAGGCACTCCTTCATCTATGCTTTTTGTCCAATCTTCCATTGCCAGTAGAAGTTGGGATGTACAGGATCTACCTGGCACAAATACATGCTGGGCATCACACAGTGTGTCATTTTCCATGAAGAAAGACATCATGTCATCTCTTATCATGTACTCCAGGAGTTTGCATACTTGGGAGGTCAAACTAATAGGTCAGTAATTATCAACTGCTTCCTTGTTCCCTTTCTTGTGGATTGGAGTGATACACATCTGATCTATCACTGTTGACAGCATACATGTGCATAGTGAACAACACAAAATATTATCCCAGCACTGATAAAAGCAGGTACAGTGGTAGGTACCTACAGAGAACAGCATGTGCCTGTCCCACCAGTACCTGCCAGGATACAGCCAGACAGAGAATAGTGCCTTCAGGGATTAATGCACCATGGACTCTTTGCTGACCCTGATGTTCTGCATGGTTATAGTACCTGGTGTAGCACTCTCCTTATGTTGAACAGTATAAACTATCAAGTACATATTCAATGTTACACACTTTTCAGTAAGGGTTTATGCCACAACAGTGCTGCTAAAATATATGGCTAAGACAGAAATATGCATTTTCTTACTGAACTCAAGGACATCAAAATAACTTGCTGGAGCCTCAACAAGTATGGAAAGTACATACTTGTGATATTTCAATAAAATATACCTTGAATAAAAACCATATTGTTAGATAAATCCTAAGTGTGCATACCCATTTTGTTGTCCCTCGACATCTGCAGGGCTTCACCCAGAGGGCCATGCGATCATCCTCATCAGACGCAAAGCACACCCAGCAGTTTCTCCTGAAAATAAAGTTTCTTTATGAAAACATGCTATTTAATTTTGGAGTGTTAAAACTGAATTCATGGTCTAGCTGGAAATCAATAACTAGAGGGTAAATTACCATTATAATGGACATGTAAAAAATGACATCACAGTGGTTAAGGATAAGCAATCACAATTGCAGAATGTCTGTTCATTCTATTCACAATGCAGATAATAGTAACACACTAAAGAATGCCACTGACATGACAAGTCTGAATTTTGAATTTTGAATGTGTTTGAACAAGTTTGAATGTGTCTGTGTTATAGTTCAAGTTGTTTACCCTGTCCATAACCAGGGTAAACAACCATAACCATAACCATAACCACCTGTAAAGCCAGGCTACACCATGCATGATTTTTCTGCATATTCTGCATGTTTGCAGGATTATGAAATGCACTGACAGAGCAAGTTCAGCTGATAGTAATTCATTGGGTGAGCTACACTGGCACATCATACAGATCCTGCATGAAATGTCAAGGAAAATCTGCAGACACGTCACACAGATCCTGCAATAAAGTTCAGAATTCTGAACTTCTTTGTGTGGTGACCATTGAGTTTCTATAATGTTGCTTGATTTTGTGTATTGTAGTGTATAATAGACCTAAAATTGAATAATTTGTGCTGAGTATCGTGGCAGAAGATGAATGAAGAAGCGTTGGAGCAAATTGTGAGTGTTGAAACTTGTTTTGAAGCTGGTAGATATTTGTGCAGTGGCTTATCCATTATACAAAAGCAGTGGTTTATCCATTTTTCTTGCATGATTTGCATGATCATGTAGATCCCAGACATCATGCAAGTCCCCCAAACACAGAGATGTGCAAGATTTGGGGGACAATCACACAGTGTACACTGGCCTAACCCCACACATCCTAACACCAGAATTTGTATGCTATTGGGCAGCGCATCAATATTGCCTGTCGCCAATAGCATGAAAAGTCTGGTGTTAGGATGTCAATGTATCCAGGGTTGCAGGTGTCTGCCCTAACCACAACAGCCAGTGTAGCACAATATCAGTGAATACCTTAACTCAAACTGTTAGAACTTTCTATTAACTGGGCAAACATCTGGAGATGACGTGATAGCAAAATATAAGCTGAAGTCTGAACTCAAAAACATATTGCCAAAATGGAACATTTTAACATTCACGAACCCGTTCTCTTCTTTTTCTGTGCTACTGCTTTTTGAGACGTGCCTAGGGTGACTTGCTCCTGACATAGTTTTAAGCAGTGAAGCAGTTTCGGATAGGAATGACGCTTGAACCGCAGACGATAACAGCCCGCAATGATCTTAAACTGAAACAGGCTTATTTCGAGGGGTTCCTCCCCTGTGCAAGCTTCACAAACGATTGTTTACAATTTTCAGGAGTACTTTACATTCATTTTGTCTTGATCTTCTCATCCTTGTCAATGTCGTCATAAAAAGGACGACTAACGATTGGTCAATATTTCATCGCTAATGCTGGTGTGCTTGCTAGTAGAAAATCATCCCGTGACTCTGGCGCGTAAATACATCGTACAACTGATTTACGCCAGGCGCTCGCTGCGCTGCGGCACTACGGGGGATGTGGGGGGTCTCGTAGACAACTGGCGTTCGTTTTCCGGGTGTGGAAGGGAAAAATTGTTATAACATAATCGAACTTGACCTAACCTTTACAGTAATTACGGGAGTGGAATCTGCCCCTGCCGGATTTTCTATATAACTCAAAAACCATAATAGATATCGACATGAAGCTTACAATACCTTATGCTGCATCAACTAGACGTCTTCCTATGAAATTTCGTTGAAATGCATGTAGTACTTTGGGAGATAATGACCGCAGCGCAGCGAGCGCCTGGCGTAAATCAGTTGTCCGATGCATATACGCGACTCTGGCTGAGCAATGATCAATGAGCAGCCATTTATTTAATTTGTCAAGCTTCATAATATACAATTTAGCACTACTTCAATACATGTATGAATCATTATGATGTTTAAATTAATAATTACGTTTTCCACCGTCCACGAAACTTACAAAAATTGCATAATATTTTAATCACCTCCAGAGATCAACGGTACATCCGATGACGTCATGACAATATTTGTGTGGTGAGCAAGTCTTCTCTCAGTTTATAACCTTCGTCGGTAGCGAGCAAATACAAGTATTTAGGGGGCGTTCGGCTATGAAAGAATTACTCCAAAAGTTGCGTTTTTGCGGCGTTGAACTCATTAATTTCCCAGACATTTCTCCGAGCTGATACGTTTTTATCTACTGTGGAGAATAATGGACATTGTTCAATTAATGTCGTGGACTCGGATATTATACTCGGCGGCAATTTGCCCCCGCTGCCGTACGAGTTGCTGAACGGGCAGAAAGATAATCATCCGCAAGGGGATGTTTCCCTGCCTAACGAACAGCGGGCACAGCCCATTGTCATATATAGGTATAGACCAACTCTATGTATAGACGAACTACTCCGCCCGGCAGCCGCTCCCGCTAGGCGACACTAGCTCCGCAGCGGAGAAGGGATTGCGTTAGCGTGGCGATGCTTTTGCTATGGCGGAAGGACGATATTTGTCGGCCTGTAACTCAATAACTGCGTGAGGTAGTGCACTGGAAAAGGTTTGAGGACGTAGAGGCATTCATAATGCATAACATTGCATACAAATATTCAGCCTGAAGGTGCACGGTGATTATTGTAAAATATCGCCCCTCCGCCATAGCAAAAACATTGCCGCGCTAACTCATGCCCTCTCCGCTGCGGCGCTAGTGTCGCTTCAACCGGGAAAGGCTGCCGGGCGGCCCAACAGCTGGAGTAGTTCGTCTATACTTATATAGGTCAATGGCACAGCCACAATCTGATACACAATCACAAGGAAAACTATCTTACGTCATCAGTGACTACAGCCTAGCCACGTCATGCCGACCGCCACCAGAGCCGCAGGGGAGGGGGCGGCTAGCAGGGATCGGTGGTCTTGATGGAGAACTGGTCCGCAGAGCCCGCAGAGGGAAGTTCCTTTGGACCACGCCACCTCTTGCCCTTGCCACACTTTCCCACCATCAGTTTTCCCTAGTCTCAGCGCCCCTGCATCGGTTGGCAAGACAATGTTGAAGATTTATGGGTGGCGCTTAGTCAGTTTGTCTGAAAATCGGACTGCGTAGGTTGAAGAGATCATCCATTGTTGCCGCGCCCGCGATTATACTGGGAGGGCTATCATTTCCATAACTCGCTCCACAAAGCTGTTGTGACATCTGTTTTCGTGTTGTAGCACCTCTGGATCCGTCGCATGATTACCGATTAGCAATGATTCCACGTCTGGGAATTTATGAGACAAGTAATACGTCCGTATCACAACTTTAAGTATGTTTGTTAGTTCTTATAACCAGTAACAAAGCGCACATTTCGCTGAAAGGTGCAACATACATGTGTTGTGTGCAGACGGACGGGGCATGTTTTCTGTGGAAATTTTGCCACACCTCCGACCGCAAGTCACGACTAACCGGCATACAAAACAAACGCTGCCTAATACAGAGATAATGTATTCATTTACATATTCGAATCACATGAGGGCGGCTGATATCCAAATTAACAACAAAGCACTGGCTGTGGCGCCGCAGTATCCTGCGCGTCTGGCGATCACCAGTCGTCCCGCTCCATGATCCTCTGCCTCGCCGCCCCGCCTCCTCCTCCTCTATAGCCGCTAACGCTGGATGGAATGGCCGCGCCGGCGTCCGACCGACAGATCTCACGTTATACATTGTGTAAGAAAAGGAATCGGTGTCGGGGCGCTATCGTCCACCGATCTCGGCGCCGCCGCCCCGGTCCGCCGCCTCGGTCGCCTCTCCATGCCTCTCCGTGCCGGTCGCGGTCCGCCCCGGTCGCCTCCCCGTGCCTCTCGTGAACGCCGTGTGGCCGCCTCACGACATGGTGCCGAACACAGGGTTGTGTCGGCAGATGCTGGGACCGTACTCCTCGTATTGCGCCTTGGTGTGACACACCTGGTAGAACTCGGGCTGTCGGCCGGGGCAAGGGCAGGGCGGAGTCAGACAGTATAATATGAAAACAAACAGGAGACAAAGAACACAGAACTCACGCGAATACGATGCCCAACACGGACTCATCTATCGTCTACGGCAGGGTTCCAAAACTGAGGTGCACGACCCTCGCGACTCATTCAATGATCCTGCGTGGGATGCGGAACCACTGGCGACGGGGGAATTGAACACTCACTCATAATATGACTCGATATCGGATATTATTTGCGGTTGGCAACTGCATCCCAGTTAGCCTGGAGGGGTCGCAGGTCAATACATCAATACATTTTGGGAATGAGCGGCTGGTCTATGATCTAGTTTAGTCTTGCAGATGAAAAGTATTAGCACACAAAATCAGGGATGTAGAAACTTCACGAAAAGTGTGTTGGTGGGGGGGGGGGGGGGGCATTGAAACTTTGATCTTGTCTTGAGAGCAACCTAACGACAACTCCCCTCCCATGTACAATATTTATTTATATATTTGGGCTCTCCTCGCCTTAGAGAACCTTTCGCCATCATAAATCTTTCTCGCCAAGCAAATGCAAATATTTTAGAAAAAAATAGCCGAAAAGTGCGGGGGCCATGGCCCCTGCCCTATGCACAAAATAATATTAAAACTAAACCGGATTTATTCAAAATGTCATCTTTAAATGTGTGACGGCGCCGGGGGCAGAACTCTACTCACCGTGGAGGCCAGCATGCTGCCGCCGAACCAGACGGCGTATCGCTGCATGTGGTGCGATATCACCTGGACGTCCATCGGCTTCGGCTGGACAGAGGAGAGATGCCGGTAGCGTTAGGCGACAGAACACACCAGCCGTGTTAAAGAGACAGACGAATGACACGCGACTCCAGAGTAACGGTGGCACGAGGGAGTGGACGTCAACGTTGACAACGACTTTGGATAAACGTATGTTGATTATTTGGGGTGTCCGCCATTGCTGAGGTTGTATGGCGCTCATTTTGGGTAAATGTAGTAGGGTAGTAGTAGTGTAGTAGGGTAAATGTGGTAAATGTAGGCGACAAGGGAAACATGCATGTAATTATGGGCACCATAGCGTTCACCGTCCCATACAAGATCGATGCTCACTTGAGATTCTAAAATATCTATCCCCGTCAAAAGTACAACGCTATAATCGCACACCTGCAGCCTACCCCGATCTATCACGCAGGATGTACGAACTCTGTTACTCTGAACTCTGTACGAACGCAGGGCCTGAAACGAACTCTGTGATGTTTTACTAACCGTGATGCGTCCCTGGCTGAGCGCCTCGCTGAGTTTGAGCCGGGCGTCCACCTGCCGCTTCACGTCGCGCTGCAGGCGGCGGCTGAAGTCGCGGAACATGGTGCTGCCACCGGACAGCACGATGTTCTTGTACAGCGGTCGACGCACGTCGATTGGACAGCTCTGAATCACGTTGTCGACGATCTCAGAGATCGGGGTCGTGAAGTCCGGGTTCGCAAACTGTCGGGAGGTGGGAATGCGGGGGTAAGATCCGGTCGGGGCGGGTTTGTCGGGGCAAGACAGTCTGATATCAACGACGGATCCAAAACGCCATCTCACAGAATGGTAGTGTGCCGTAAAATCGATTCCGACGGAGTTTACTTTCCTAACCTAACATCGGCACGAACCGCACAGCTAGCACCGGCACGAACCGCGTGCCATCACGTACAGTGTGGTCCGCCCCAAAGTCCGGCAGCCATCAATTCACCGACGCCATAACCATTTGGCGATATTTGGCCGTGCCTTACACCAGTTTGCAGACTGTCCCGGTATTCCGTGATCCTGCGACTGGCCGCACCCGGCGAGCGCCGCCTACCTCGGGGTGGAAGAAGATCTCCGGGCCGAGGAAGCGCTCGTAGCCGACGTCCACCTCGAACGGCTGCTTGGTGACCGAGTTGACTCCCTGGTACTGCTTGACCCACTTCGAGGGGTCGGAGTCGTACTTGGCGAATTCCTTGGCGATGTCGGGGCAGATGTACGAGTACCTGTACACAATGACATGCATGCCAAGTGTGACACGCCAGGACGCGGGAGGGCCGGGATAGCAGGGGAACATTGGCACGTGTACCAAAGATAAGGAAACAAAACATGCTGAATCCAGAAGGAGTCAAAAGTGATCACGGTCAATTCACATATAATATTAGCGCCGAGACACGATCAACATTTTTTTTTTAAAATCTCGTACAGCATGGGGTAATTCAAGTTCCGTTCATCATACATCGCAATGGAACAGGATGAATACTTAACATTCAAATTGGTTGGGATAATAAATTCAGCAGCAGTACGAATATGATGCATGCGTGAAAAGGTATGTATGTCGGCGCTAATATGTAAAGACAATATATCAATAGTTGGTGTTTGTCTCTTTCCCAAAGAAAAATATGTTTTGCTAAAGAAACAATAATTCAAACAAGGCAATATACCTCTACGGCATTCTAATCAGCATGTCACGTGCCAATTTCTGTCTCCGTTTGCTGATGAACATCAGCTAAATCCCCTGAAAAATACATGACGTTCGCGTACTTTCCCTGTATAACATGATATAAAGTAAAGGAAGTCTAGGAACTTCCGAACCACAGCTAAGCAAATAATGTAGTAGTCAAAGGGACACTCCCGCCTTAACATTAGTTTTGAGTTGAGATAGCCATGTTGTTGGATTTGCATTGAAATTAAGTAGGGTAGCAGTTAAAACAACCACATAGGTCTAAGCAAAAAGAAATTCGAGCTTGGTCTTGACAATTGTAACGAATAATCCCCACGTGTATTTGAATAGGGGTCTAAAGCCGATGACGTCACCTCTCTTTACCAAATGGTGATGATAGTCGACTTGTTTTAACGTTAGACTTGGAGATATTTGCGTGTTTCAAATGGTTTGGTAATTGGTTTGTTTTGTATTCAAAGTATAACTGTCTCGAAATAATGATGCCCATACTGTGGCAGCGTAAAGGATTGCTCTAGAGCTCAATATGTCATCAACCCAAATATTACAACTTAACTTTTTATGAAATTGAGCACTGTTTGCGAGAAACAAATGTCATAATCGTGTTCGGTAGCAATTACTTCATATTTTCCACCACAAGCGGCGTACATTTGACAACTTTTGGGAAGGTGGGAGTGTCCCTTTAATTGGAAAGCGTGAATATGCGCACGGACAGCATTTCAGTGTGTGCAGCCGCACGTTGTGACCAGTCGTGCCAGCGGCGTCTGCCACGTCAGCCACGTCAGCCACGTCAGCCGCGCTGCCAGTGGACCGTCCTTATCGGCTCACACTTCCTGTCCTGTGCACACCCACGCATACAAACAACGGGTCTAGGCAGTATCGCAGCTGCAGAACAAATCAACACTATTCCGGGGGCTCTAGAACACGTTGTGCCTTCACTTGTGTCTCAATTTTCCTATGAATACAAATGTAGAACCATGGCGAGAAAAAAAACACTTTGAATCGTAGCATAATGGCTGAAAGTATTTACCGAATTTGCTGGAATACATGGTGAGCTTTACTGCACGTTTTCTCCATCTGTGAGGACGGTTGCGATAGTCCAGAAAACAGGCTGAAGCTCATCAGGAGTCGGGACAGATCACTCAGTACACCAGACCAGACCACCCAGCCTTCCCCGACTAACCAATCCATCGGCAGCAGCCCCACCAGCCGCATAGCTATCATTCAGCTATTCCATTGGCATTTACTCGCCCCATCACCGACCACGCCCATCTTGAAACAGTCCCACCTCCCCTTACCCTCCCCTTTCCCGCACCAACTCTCCTCTCCTTGATGGCCTTGGCGGTCTCGAGGGACTGCTCAGGCGGCACACCCACCTCACTCTCCTGCCTCCAACAGACACCCACACATCCACACCCACCTCTCCTTGATGGCATTGGCGGTCTCGAGGGACTGCTCAGGCGGCACTCTCACTTCCCACTCCCTCCCCTGTCTCACACACACCCACACCACCTCTCCTTGATGGCCTTGACGGTCTCGAGGGACTGCTCAGGCGGCACTCCCACCTCCAACTCCCTCCCCTGTCTCCCACACCCACCTCTCCTTGATGGCCTTGGCGGTCTCGAGGGACTGCTCAGGCGGCACTCCCACTTCCCGCTCCCTCCCCTGTCTCACACACACCCACACCACCTCTCCTTGATGGCCTTGACGGTCTCGAGGGACTGCTCAGGCGGCACTCCCACCTCCCACTCCCTCCCCTGTCTCCCACACCCACCTCTCCTTGATGGCCTTGGCGGTCTCGAGGGACTGCTCAGGCGGCACTCCCACCTCCAACTCCCTCCCCTGTCTCCCACACCCACCTCTCCTTGATGGCCTTGGCGGTCTCGAGGGACTGCTCAGGCGGCACTCCCACCTCCCACTCCCTCCCCTGTCTCCCACACCCACCTCTCCTTGATGGCCTTGGCGGTCTCGAGGGACTGCTCAGGCGGCACTCCCACTTCCCGCTCCCTCAGCAGCGACTGGATGAAGTAGGTGATGTCGCGGCCGGCGATCGGGATGTGTTTGATACAGCTGCCGATTACGTAGCCCTCCGCCTGTGGCGCAGTAGGGTACACACGCGGTACACCGGGGATCAGCTGAGCTACAATGGCATCTCATTCAGTCAACATTGAACATTAGGTCATCATTTACTTATTTTCGGACTCGTCATGCGGGCAATATGCCACAAGTCACGTATACAGGTCACTAAAACCGCTCTGCAAACAGATGAAGCAAAGCCATGGTTGTGTAACATTACACCATATTTGTGAGAATGGGGTGTGATTTAAATGCCGCCTTACCACGGGGATGACGTGGGTGACGCCGTCGCCGCTGTCGATGACGGTGCCGGTGAGGGTGCGGTCTCCGACCTGCCGGCTGGTCCAGGAGGCGGCCAGCGCCAGCACGGCCTGCACGGCGATGTACAGACCGGGCACGTTGAACGACTCGAACATGATCTCTGCCGGAAGGAGTGGGGCGGGGCGGACCGGTCAGACGCGGCGCGGAACGACACACGCACAGATGTATGCACTGGACGATCCAAAACGGCGAAAAAGTTGGCTTGAGGGGAGGAGAACCCAAAAAGTTCCACACAATTCCAGAATGCATTGGGTTTTACTAACTAATGCATTGATCACGGATGAAATTGCTTTTAGTATCTATAAACTATTGAATAGTGTCAATTTGAGGTGAATTCAGTCGTTTGGCGGTGCGATGCCCCGATGTCGCCCTCCTCTTGGATCTGCTCCTCCCGGCCGTACGTTGCCCGACTGTACAGTCGCTGGGCCATCAAGTGGCGCCTGTTTGACCCCGTGACGACATCGACGCTGCTTCGCGCGGGACGACATCCCTGCATGAACTCACTCACCAGCGGTATATTCGCGGTTCTCGGGCGGGTTAAGCGGCGGCTCGGTGAGCAGGAAGTAGTGATCCTCGGGCTCCGCGCGCAGGTACTTGAAGATGGACTGCTCCCAGAAACGCTCCATCAGGTCCCAGTCCTCGATAATGCCGTGCCGAACCGGGTACTGCGTGGAGAGAGTACAGGGTGGTTAGTGGTGGAATGCTCCATCAGGTCCCAGTCCTCGATAATGCCGTGCCGAACCGGGTACTGCGTGGAGAGAGTACAGGGTGGTTAGTGGTGGAATGCTCCATCAGGACCCAGTCCTCGTTAATGCCGTGCTGAACCGGGTACTGCGTGGAGAGAGTACAGGGTGGTTAGTGGTGGAATGCTCCATCAGGTCCCAGTCCTCGATAATGCCGTGCCGAACCGGGTACTGCGTGGAGAGAGTACAGGGTGGTTAGTGGTGGAATGCTCCATCAGGACCCAGTCCTCGATAATGCCGTGCCGAACCGGGTACTGCGTGGAGAGAGTACAGGGTGGTTAGTGGTGGAATGCTCCATCAGGTCCCAGTCCTCGATAATGCCGTGCCGAACCGGGTACTGCGTGGAGAGAGTACAGGGTGGTTAGTGGTGGAATGCTCCATCAGGTCCCAGTCCTCGATAATGCCGTGCCGAACCGGGTACTGCGTGGAGAGAGTACAGGGTGGTTAGTGGTGGAATGCTCCATCAGGACCCAGTCCTCGATAATGCCGTGCCGAACCGGGTACTGCGTGGAGAGAGTACAGGGTGGTTAGTGGTGGAATGCTCCATCAGGACCCAGTCCTCGATAATGCCGTGCCGAACCGGGTACTGCGTGGAGAGAGTACAGGGTGGTTAGTGGTGGAATGCTCCATCAGGACCCAGTCCTCGATAATGCCGTGCCGAACCGGGTACTGCGTGGAGAGAGTACAGGGTGGTTAGTGGTGGAATGCTCCATCAGGTCCCAGTCCTCGATAATGCCGTGCCGAACCGGGTACTGCGTGGAGAGAGTACAGGGTGGTTAGTGGTGGAATGCTCCATCAGGACCCAGTCCTCGATAATGCCGTGCCGAACCGGGTACTGCGTGGAGAGAGTACAGGGTGGTTAGTGGTGGAATGCTCCATCAGGACCCAGTCCTCGTTAATGCCGTGCCGAACCGGGTACTGCGTGAAGAGAGTACAGGGTGGTTAGTGGTGGAATGCTCCATCAGGTCCCAGTCCTCGATAATGCCGTACCGAACCGGGTACTGCGTGGAGAGAGTACAGGGTGGTTAGTGGTGGAATGCTCCATCAGGTCCCAGTCCTCGTTAATGCCGTGCCGAACCGGGTACTGCGTGGAGAGAGTACAGGGTGGTTAGTGGTGGAATGCTCCATCAGGTCCCAGTCCTCGATAATGCCGTGCCGAACCGGGTACTGCGTGGAGAGAGTACAGGGTGGTTAGTGGTGGAATGCTCCATCAGGTCCCAGTCCTCGTTAATGCCGTGCCGAACCGGGTACTGCGTGGAGAGAGTACAGGGTGGTTAGTGGTGGAATGCTCCATCAGGTCCCAGTCCTCGATAATGCCGTGCCGAACCGGGTACTGCGTGGAGAGAGTACAGGGTGGTTAGTGGTGGAATGCTCCATCAGGTCCCAGTCCTCGATAATGCCGTGCCGAACCGGGTACTGCGTGGAGAGAGTACAGGGTGGTTAGTGGTGGAATGCTCCATCAGGACCCAGTCCTCGTTAATGCCGTGCCGAACCGGGTACTGCGTGGAGAGAGTACAGGGTGGTTAGTGGTGGAATGCTCCATCAGGTCCCAGTCCTCGATAATGCCGTGCCGAACCGGGTACTGCGTGGAGAGAGTACAGGGTGGTTAGTGGTGGAATGCTCCATCAGGACCCAGTCCTCGATAATGCCGTGCCGAACCGGGTACTGCGTGGAGAGAGTACAGGGTGGTTAGTGGTGGAATGCTCCATCAGGACCCAGTCCTCGTTAATGCCGTGCCGAACCGGGTACTGCGTGGAGAGAGTACAGGGTGGTTAGTGGTGGAATGCTCCATCAGGTCCCAGTCCTCGATAATGCCGTGCCGAACCGGGTACTGCGTGGAGAGAGTACAGGGTGGTTAGTGGTGGAATGCTCCATCAGGACCCAGTCCTCGTTAATGCCGTGCCGAACCGGGTACTGCGTGGAGAGAGTACAGGGTGGTTAGTGGTGGAATGCTCCATCAGGTCCCAGTCCTCGATAATGCCGTGCCGAACCGGGTACTGCGTGGAGAGAGTACAGGGTGGTTAGTGGTGGAATGCTCCATCAGGTCCCAGTCCTCGATAATGCCGTGCCGAACCGGGTACTGCGTGGAGAGAGTACAGGGTGGTTAGTGGTGGAATGCTCCATCAGGACCCAGTCCTCGATAATGCCGTGCCGAACCGGGTACTGCGTGGAGAGAGTACAGGGTGGTTAGTGGTGGAATGCTCCATCAGGTCCCAGTCCTCGATAATGCCGTGCTGAACCGGGTACTGCGTGGAGAGAGTACAGGGTGGTTAGTGGTGGAATGCTCCATCAGGTCCCAGTCCTCGATAATGCCGTGCCGAACCGGGTACTGCGTGGAGAGAGTACAGGGTGGTTAGTGGTGGAAGACTCCATCAGGTCCCAGTCCTCGATAATGCCGTGCCGAACCGGGTACTGCGTGGAGAGAGTACAGGGTGGTTAGTGGTGGAATGCTCCATCAGGTCCCAGTCCTCGATAATGCCGTGCCGAACCGGGTACTGCGTGGAGAGAGTACAGGGTGGTTAGTGGTGGAATGCTCCATCAGGACCCAGTCCTCGATAATGCCGTGCCGAACCGGGTACTGCGTGGAGAGAGTACAGGGTGGTTAGTGGTGGAATGCTCCATCAGGTCCCAGTCCTCGATAATGCCGTGCCGAACCGGGTACTGCGTGGAGAGAGTACAGGGTGGTTAGTGGTGGAATGCTCCATCAGGACCCAGTCCTCGATAATGCCGTGCCGAACCGGGTACTGCGTGGAGAGAGTACAGGGTGGTTAGTGGTGGAATGCTCCATCAGGTCCCAGTCCTCGATAATGCCGTGCCGAACCGGGTACTGCGTGGAGAGAGTACAGGGTGGTTAGTGGTGGAATGCTCCATCAGGACCCAGTCCTCGATAATGCCGTGCCGAACCGGGTACTGCGTGGAGAGAGTACAGGGTGGTTAGTGGTGGAATGCTCCATCAGGTCCCAGTCCTCGATAATGCCGTGCTGAACCGGGTACTGCGTGGAGAGAGTACAGGGTGGTTAGTGGTGGAATGCTCCATCAGGTCCCAGTCCTCGATAATGCCGTGCTGAACCGGGTACTGCGTGGAGAGAGTACAGGGTGGTTAGTGGTGGAAGACTCCATCAGGACCCAGTCCTCGATAATGCCGTGCTGAACCGGGTACTGCGTGGAGAGAGTACAGGGTGGTTAGTGGTGGAATGCTCCATCAGGTCCCAGTCCTCGATAATGCCGTGCCGAACCGGGTACTGCGTGGAGAGAGTACAGGGTGGTTAGTGGTGGAATGCTCCATCAGGTCCCAGTCCTCGATAATGCCGTGCTGAACCGGGTACTGCGTGGAGAGAGTACAGGGTGGTTAGTGGTGAAATGCTCCATCAGGACCCAGTCCTCGATAATGCCGTACCGAACCGGGTACTGCGTGGAGAGAGTACAGGGTGGTTAGTGGTGGAATGCTCCATCAGGTCCCAGTCCTCGATAATGCCGTGCCGAACCGGGTACTGCGTGGAGAGAGTACAGGGTGGTTAGTGGTGGAATGCTCCATCAGGTCCCAGTCCTCGATAATGCCGTGCCGAACCGGGTACTGCGTGGAGAGAGTACAGGGTGGTTAGTGGTGGAATGCTCCATCAGGTCCCAGTCCTCGATAATGCCGTGCTGAACCGGGTACTGCGTGGAGAGAGTACAGGGTGGTTAGTGGTGGAATGCTCCATCAGGTCCCAGTCCTCGATAATGCCGTGCCGAACCGGGTACTGCGTGGAGAGAGTACAGGGTGGTTAGTGGTGGAATGCTCCATCAGGACCCAGTCCTCGATAATGCCGTGCTGAACCGGGTACTGCGTGGAGAGAGTACAGGGTGGTTAGTGGTGGAATGCTCCATCAGGACCCAGTCCTCGATAATGCCGTGCCGAACCGGGTACTGCGTGGAGAGAGTACAGGGTGGTTAGTGGTGGAATGCTCCATCAGGTCCCAGTCCTCGACAATGCCGTGCTGAACCGGGTACTGCGTGGAGAGAGTACAGGGTGGTTAGTGGTGGAATGCTCCATCAGGTCCCAGTCCTCGATAATGCCGTACCGAACCGGGTACTGCGTGGAGAGAGTACAGGGTGGTTAGTGGTGGAATGCTCCATCAGGTCCCAGTCCTCGATAATGCCGTGCCGAACCGGGTACTGCGTGGAGAGAGTACAGGGTGGTTAGTGGTGGAATGCTCCATCAGGTCCCAGTCCTCGACAATGCCGTGCTGAACCGGGTACTGCGTGGAGAGAGTACAGGGTGGTTAGTGGTGGAATGCTCCATCAGGACCCAGTCCTCGATAATGCCGTGCCGAACCGGGTACTGCGTGGAGAGAGTACAGGGTGGTTAGTGGTGGAATGCTCCATCAGGACCCAGTCCTCGATAATGCCGTGCCGAACCGGGTACTGCGTGGAGAGAGTACAGGGTGGTTAGTGGTGGAATGCTCCATCAGGACCCAGTCCTCGATAATGCCGTGCCGAACCGGGTACTGCGTGGAGAGAGTACAGGGTGGTTAGTGGTGGAATGCTCCATCAGGACCCAGTCCTCGATAATGCCGTGCCGAACCGGGTACTGCGTGGAGAGAGTACAGGGTGGTTAGTGGTGGAATGCTCCATCAGGTCCCAGTCCTCGATAATGCCGTGCTGAACCGGGTACTGCGTGGAGAGAGTACAGGGTGGTTAGTGGTGGAATGCTCCATCAGGACCCAGTCCTCGATAATGCCGTGCCGAACCGGGTACTGCGTGGAGAGAGTACAGGGTGGTTAGTGGTGGAATGCTCAATCAGGACCCAGTCCTCGATAATGCCGTGCCGAACCGGGTACTGCGTGGAGAGAGTACAGGGTGGTTAGTGGTGGAATGCTCCATCAGGTCCCAGTCCTCGATAATGCCGTACCGAACCGGGTACTGCGTGGAGAGAGTACAGGGTGGTTAGTGGTGGAATGCTCCATCAGGACCCAGTCCTCGATAATGCCGTACCGAACCGGGTACTGCGTGGAGAGAGTACAGGGTGGTTAGTGGTGGAATGCTCCATCAGGACCCAGTCCTCGATAATGCCGTACCGAACCGGGTACTGCGTGGAGAGAGTACAGGGTGGTTAGTGGTGGAATGCTCCATCAGGACCCAGTCCTCGATAATGCCGTGCCGAACCGGGTACTGCGTGGAGAGAGTACAGGGTGGTTAGTGGTGGAATGCTCCATCAGGTCCCAGTCCTCGATAATGCCGTGCTGAACCGGGTACTGCGTGGAGAGAGTACAGGGTGGTTAGTGGTGGAATGCTCCATCAGGTCCCAGTCCTCGATAATGCCGTGCCGAACCGGGTACTGCGTGGAGAGAGTACAGGGTGGTTAGTGGTGGAATGCTCCATCAGGACCCAGTCCTCGATAATGCCGTGCCGAACCGGGTACTGCGTGGAGAGAGTACAGGGTGGTTAGTGGTGGAATGCTCCATCAGGTCCCAGTCCTCGATAATGCCGTGCTGAACCGGGTACTGCGTGGAGAGAGTACAGGGTGGTTAGTGGTGGAATGCTCCATCAGGACCCAGTCCTCGATAATGCCGTGCCGAACCGGGTACTGCGTGGAGAGAGTACAGGGTGGTTAGTGGTGGAATGCTCAATCAGGACCCAGTCCTCGATAATGCCGTGCCGAACCGGGTACTGCGTGGAGAGAGTACAGGGTGGTTAGTGGTGGAATGCTCCATCAGGACCCAGTCCTCGATAATGCCGTACCGAACCGGGTACTGCGTGGAGAGAGTACAGGGTGGTTAGTGGTGGAATGCTCCATCAGGACCCAGTCCTCGATAATGCCGTGCCGAACCGGGTACTGCGTGGAGAGAGTACAGGGTGGTTAGTGGTGGAATGCTCCATCAGGTCCCAGTCCTCGATAATGCCGTGCCGAACCGGGTACTGCGTGGAGAGAGTACAGGGTGGTTAGTGGTGGAATGCTCCATCAGGTCCCAGTCCTCGATAATGCCGTGCCGAACCGGGTACTGCGTGGAGAGAGTACAGGGTGGTTAGTGGTGGAATGCTCCATCAGGACCCAGTCCTCGATAATGCCGTACCGAACCGGGTACTGCGTGGAGAGAGTACAGGGTGGTTAGTGGTGGAATGCTCCATCAGGACCCAGTCCTCGATAATGCCGTACCGAACCGGGTACTGCGTGGAGAGAGTACAGGGTGGTTAGTGGTGGAATGCTCCATCAGGACCCAGTCCTCGATAATGCCGTGCTGAACCGGGTACTGCGTGGAGAGAGTACAGGGTGGTTAGTGGTGGAATGCTCCATCAGGTCCCAGTCCTCGATAATGCCGTGCCGAACCGGGTACTGCGTGGAGAGAGTACAGGGTGGTTAGTGGTGGAATGCTCCATCAGGTCCCAGTCCTCGATAATGCCGTGCTGAACCGGGTACTGCGTGGAGAGAGTACAGGGTGGTTAGTGGTGGAATGCTCCATCAGGTCCCAGTCCTCGATAATGCCGTGCCGAACCGGGTACTGCGTGGAGAGAGTACAGGGTGGTTAGTGGTGGAATGCTCCATCAGGACCCAGTCCTCGATAATGCCGTGCCGAACCGGGTACTGCGTGGAGAGAGTACAGGGTGGTTAGTGGTGGAAGACTCCATCAGGTCCCAGTCCTCGATAATGCCGTACCGAACCGGGTACTGCGTGGAGAGAGTACAGGGTGGTTAGTGGTGGAATGCTCCATCAGGACCCAGTCCTCGATAATGCCGTACCGAACCGGGTACTGCGTGGAGAGAGTACAGGGTGGTTAGTGGTGGAATGCTCCATCAGGACCCAGTCCTCGATAATGCCGTGCCGAACCGGGTACTGCGTGGAGAGAGTACAGGGTGGTTAGTGGTGGAATGCTCCATCAGGACCCAGTCCTCGATAATGCCGTGCCGAACCGGGTACTGCGTGGAGAGAGTACAGGGTGGTTAGTGGTGGAATGCTCCATCAGGACCCAGTCCTCGATAATGCCGTGCCGAACCGGGTACTGCGTGGAGAGAGTACAGGGTGGTTAGTGGTGGAATGCTCCATCAGGTCCCAGTCCTCGATAATGCCGTGCCGAACCGGGTACTGCGTGGAGAGAGTACAGGGTGGTTAGTGGTGGAATGCTCCATCAGGTCCCAGTCCTCGATAATGCCGTGCCGAACCGGGTACTGCGTGGAGAGAGTACAGGGTGGTTAGTGGTGGAAGACTCCATCAGGACCCAGTCCTCGATAATGCCGTACCGAACCGGGTACTGCGTGGAGAGAGTACAGGGTGGTTAGTGGTGGAATGCTCCATCAGGACCCAGTCCTCGATAATGCCGTGCCGAACCGGGTACTGCGTGGAGAGAGTACAGGGTGGTTAGTGGTGGAATGCTCCATCAGGTCCCAGTCCTCGATAATGCCGTGCTGAACCGGGTACTGCGTGGAGAGAGTACAGGGTGGTTAGTGGTGGAATGCTCCATCAGGTCCCAGTCCTCGATAATGCCGTGCCGAACCGGGTACTGCGTGGAGAGAGTACAGGGTGGTTAGTGGTGGAATGCTCCATCAGGTCCCAGTCCTCGATAATGCCGTGCTGAACCGGGTACTGCGTGGAGAGAGTACAGGGTGGTTAGTGGTGGAATGCTCCATCAGGTCCCAGTCCTCGATAATGCCGTGCCGAACCGGGTACTGCGCGGAGAGAGTACAGGGTGGTTAGTGGTGGAATGCTCCATCAGGACCCAGTCCTCGATAATGCCGTGCCGAACCGGGTACTGCGTGGAGAGAGTACAGGGTGGTTAGTGGTGGAATGCTCCATCAGGACCCAGTCCTCGATAATGCCGTGCCGAACCGGGTACTGCGTGGAGAGAGTACAGGGTGGTTAGTGGTGGAAGACTCCATCAGGTCCCAGTCCTCGATAATGCCGTACCGAACCGGGTACTGCGTGGAGAGAGTACAGGGTGGTTAGTGGTGGAATGCTCCATCAGGACCCAGTCCTCGATAATGCCGTACCGAACCGGGTACTGCGTGGAGAGAGTACAGGGTGGTTAGTGGTGGAATGCTCCATCAGGACCCAGTCCTCGATAATGCCGTGCCGAACCGGGTACTGCGTGTAGAGAGTACAGGGTGGTTAGTGGTGGAATGCTCCATCAGGACCCAGTCCTCGATAATGCCGTGCCGAACCGGGTACTGCGTGGAGAGAGTACAGGGTGGTTAGTGGTGGAATGCTCCATCAGGTCCCAGTCCTCGATAATGCCGTGCCGAACCGGGTACTGCGTGGAGAGAGTACAGGGTGGTTAGTGGTGGAATGCTCCATCAGGTCCCAGTCCTCGATAATGCCGTGCCGAACCGGGTACTGCGTGGAGAGAGTACAGGGTGGTTAGTGGTGGAATGCTCCATCAGGTCCCAGTCCTCGATAATGCCGTGCCGAACCGGGTACTGCGTGGAGAGAGTACAGGGTGGTTAGTGGTGGAATGCTCCATCAGGTCCCAGTCCTCGATAATGCCGTACCGAACCGGGTACTGCGTGGAGAGAGTACAGGGTGGTTAGTGGTGGAATGCTCCATCAGGTCCCAGTCCTCGATAATGCCGTGCCGAACCGGGTACTGCGTGGAGAGAGTACAGGGTGGTTAGTGGTGGAATGCTCCATCAGGTCCCAGTCCTCGATAATGCCGTACCGAACCGGGTACTGCGTGGAGAGTACAGGGTGGTTAGTGGTGGAATGCTCCATCAGGACCCAGTCCTCGATAATGCAGTGGTGGAATGCTCCATCAGGTCCCAGTCCTCGATAATGCCGTACCGAACCGGGTACTGCGTGGAGAGAGTACAGGGTGGTTAGTGGTGGAATGCTCCATCAGGACCCAGTCCTCGATAATGCCGTGCCGAACCGGGTACTGCGTGGAGAGAGTACAGGGTGGTTAGTGGTGGAATGCTCCATCAGGTCCCAGTCCTCGATAATGCCGTGCCGAACCGGGTACTGCGTGGAGAGAGTACAGGGTGGTTAGTGGTGGAATGCTCCATCAGGTCCCAGTCCTCGATAATGCCGTGCCGAACCGGGTACTGCGTGGAGAGAGTACAGGGTGGTTAGTGGTGGAAGACTCCATCAGGACCCAGTCCTCGATAATGCCGTGCCGAACCGGGTACTGCGTGGAGAGAGTACAGGGTGGTTAGTGGTGGAATGCTCCATCAGGACCCAGTCCTCGATAATGCCGTGCCGAACCGGGTACTGCGTGGAGAGAGTACAGGGTGGTTAGTGGTGGAATGCTCCATCAGGTCCCAGTCCTCGATAATGCCGTACCGAACCGGGTACTGCGTGGAGAGAGTACAGGGTGGTTAGTGGTGGAATAGACAGCACTAAATGATGCTGAGTTGCGTGGGCTGTTGAGCAGAGAGGGTCTGAGGCTGTTGCTGGTGGGCGGTATTAAGTGACATTGTGCTCTATTTGGCAATAAGTCAGACAACACCAGGCATAACAGAGGGAGCAGAAAGTGTGCAGCTGATGAGTGTATGATAACTGTAAAATCACCTGTGATTGAGCAGATAGAGCATTTAATGACCACCAATCATCAGAGTAGTAACACTCACAGTGCATCACTTCCTCACAGGCCCAGGGGCGAAGGGAGAATTTCGCCCAGGGAGGGGGGGGGGCAAATGGGATCAAAGGGCCCTCGTAGCCAAGGGGACCCACATCATTAAAGGGACATTGCCACCTCGCAGGCCAATATGGAGTTTTTGGTGTGTATCGGTCGATTAAGCATGTCCGATTTCACCTGCAAAATTTGGTTCCCGAAACTCCCCCATTATATCAAAAAATACATTTGCACCACTCATGCTTGCCAAGCATTCGTAACATTGGAGTCGCCACATCACTATTTAGAATCACTTCTTTGCGGACTGTTATTTTCTTTTGAATGTTGCAAACTCAACATCACCATTCCGTCAGTACACTTTAAAATTAAAAAGCTTATGCAGTTAAAGGGAGTGTGCCTACTCACATCGCTTATTTGGGGCTATTGACACTGGTTTATAGAACATAATTTACTGAATTGACCCATGACTTCGTTTCTCCAGATTCGCCCTAGTTGCTGAGATATTCCAAAGATTCCAGGAACTTGCTGGGAGCAAAATGTTATCGGGTAGACTCCAGAGGGCTTCCGCTACTAGAAACACTGCAACTATCGATTAAATTGCTAGCATATTGCTAGCGCCGGCCAATATCAATTCAACAAAACAGCTCGTGCACGCTGACAGCAGCAGCCGAACAGAAACTGGACGGCCATCATGTTTTTCGATTATGGCCGTTTCGATGATGGCTGATGGCCATTTTTTGAAAAAGATATAAATTTAGAGCTACGAAACTTCCACATAATAAAGTTCACAGTGGCAAGAACGTACTGTGCAAAACTTGTCTTTCTATCTTGCATGATGTGACCGTAAATGTATTGTCTTATGTGCGCCGTTTTACATAACATCACCATAGTGACGATCGTTTTATAGATATCGAGAAAAAAGAAGAAAAACCAGTATAAGTGAAAATTCAACTAAAGGGGCTCCGCTCCAGATGTGAATTTCATAATATACAACAATCAAACCAATAGCTACTTACCGTATGAAAAAAATATGTTTGACATTCAAAAACAGTAGGCACACTCCCTTTAATTATATTTTCAACAACCTTAGCCTCTTTCATAATAAAACAGCAAGAATTGCTATGGCTCGACTTTGGGACCGTAGGAGTTATGTGACCTATGCCTTATGACAGATATACTTTTCAAGGTCAAGTATCGGCGAATTCGTACGCTTCGGCTTTGGGCGGGCGCCAATACCACAGCCAAACTGGATGAGAGCGGCCATCATGAATCTAATACTGAGCACAGCTGGGACCAACGTTTTGGAGTCAGAAATAAATACAACATGCTTTGCCGATACACTGCTTTAGATGATGCAGGAGCAAGTTTGAGCTTGAGCATACATGATTGTTGATCCCCACCATTCATTTAAGTTGATTTTTATAAATCGTCCGGAGTTGGCAATATCCCTTTAACCCTCGCCCTTTTTTCACCTTCGCCCTACGGGGGGGGGGGGGCTGACAGGATCCCTGTTAACTTCCAAACCAAGCAACTTAGAGCAATGCGGTAAGAACCAGCATGTTGCCTGTCATGAGAGGAATTTAACAGTATGCGATTTTTAGGTTTCAGGTCAACGGGTGACCTTCCAGGTCAATTGAATGACCTCGGATTTACCACGTCCAGAACAGCGATTTTGCTCTTCAGAAAACCTCAAAATGAGAAATTGATAAATGTAAATAAAAGGCATGTTCCTAGACCAGTTCGGCTCAGAAATACAAAAAGGTAATTATTTGTTCGTATCTTGTCAAAAAGTCAAAAAACGTTATTTAAAAAAATGACCTCATCACTTAGAGCCATCACTCAGTCAAAAATGAAGATATTGCTTTGAAATTTGGTATGGGTATTGTCCATACTCAGTTCTCTCACATATTTGTCTAATATCTTTGAAAATGTTGATTTTGTGGGGATTCCCCCCCCCCCCAAAAAAAAAATTATGAGTCAAAGACCCAAAATTTTGAAAATCCGAGATTGCCATTTTAAAGAGAATGCCATTTTGTATCTTTGGTGAATTGCGTTTGCAATTTGTTTTAAAACTCTGTTTTTTACGATTTTCAAATATTTCTCATTTTGTTACCAACCTGACATCATCAAAACATGATTATCTCCCAAACTACTCAACCAATTTCAATTACATTTTTACAGCCTACGTATAATTGTTGTAAACTCAGCTACCAAACATTTCAGCAAGATGCACCGCATGTGCAAAAAGTTATTCAAGAAAAACCTCAGAGGGCCTGTCAGGCCGTTTTTGTTTACTGTACTGTTTTAACCACCGTAGGGCGAGGGTTAAAACAGTACAGTACGTTGTATGTTGTAAAACGACAAATAAGACTTCGACAACGAAAAACATTTTTTTCTCTCATTTTTTTTTTAGTGAAAAACACAAAATTTCGAAAATCCGAGTCATTTTTATTATTTTGTCATTTCCTTTTTTCAACTTTTTTTACTTGCAATTTTCGTCAAAACTCGAATTTCTATGATTTTTGAAGCATGTATTGTTTTTCCACCAAAAATACATACAAATACAGTACGTTCATGCCGATTGTTCAAATGCACGATGAAGTTTACAAAATCTCTACAAAATAACGAAATAACATGCTCCACCTTGATTTACAGAAAGCTTTGGATACAGGTTGCTTGGCAATTCTCTTACAAAAATACACCGCATTGTGATACGAGGGGTTTCTACAACACGATAGTCATATATTCATAAGAGGCATAAAATGGCAATATGAAATGCATGAGGTTGCATCTAAGAAACAAATGACGAAAATTGGCGTCCAACAGGGTTCAATTTTAGGTCCTCTTTTATTTATTCTTTATATTACTGACATCAGCAATATAACAGAAATAGACACCTTTTACATATTTGCTGATAATATACGGCAATTTATACTCAAGCTAGAAATGTTGAAGAGCTGCAAATACAAATTAATAAATTAATTCCAAAAATAACGAGTTGTTCCATGTAAATATATTATCACTAAATGCATCAAAGACGAATTAAGAAATCTATTCAAGATCAGTGACGTGACAAGATCTTGACAGTATTAAATGATACACCAATCACTATAAACCCATGCATTACATACTTAGAAGTTCTTGTAGATGAAAATCGTAAATGGAAGTCATATATATATATATAGTGTAATATGTGTGAAAGCCGTAATATATAGGAGTTATCAGAATATCTAAGCTTTATTTATCCTCACAGCAACTTCTATTGCAGTAAAATACATTAATCCCGCCCCATCAAATTATTGTGCAGTGATCTGGATTCTGGGGTAGGAATTATGACACCAACATTAATAAGCCTTCGATAGTGCGGAAACGAGCGATTTGTCCGCCCCTGCAGCTCAGTGGGAGAGCGCTGGGCTTCTGACCTTTCCTGGTAGTGGCAGCCCGAGTTCGCGTCAAAGTCAAAGCCTACACTACCAAAGCCTTGTACTCCTCTCAGACGTTATTAGCATACACTGAAAAACAATGCAAACTTTCACTGGTCTTCCTTCGAGAGCATCACCGGCGCTCGACCGGCAGACCACCTCTACCACCACAGGACCCTCTAAAGGCCAGCATAGAGTCCTCTACAGATCGGCAGGGGCCTCTAAAGGCCGGCAGAGGGCCCTCTATGGATTGGCTGGGGCACTCTGCAGAACGACAGGCTGGAAGAGGGCCCTCTACAGGTCGGCAGGGCCCTCTAAATGCCGAAAGAGGCCCTCTACAGATTGGCAGGGCGGTCTACAGATCGGCAGGGACCCTCTACAGATTGGTAGGGCCCTATAAAGGCCGGCAGAGGGCCCTCTGCAACCGCAAGGGGCTATCTAAATGCCTACAGGGGACCTCTGCAGATCCGCAGGCCCTCTACATGCTGGAAGGGCCCTCTAAAGGCGGGTAGAGGCCCCTCTACAGATTGGCAGGGCCCTATAAAGGCTGGCAGAGGGCCCTCTACAACCGGAAGGGGCCATCTAAATGCTGACAGGGGGCCCTCTGCAGATCGGCAGGGCCTCTACATGCTGGAAGGGACCTCTAAAGGCGGACAGAGGACCCTCTACAGATCGACAGGGCCCTCTAAAAGCCGGCAGGGGCCCTTTATAGATTGGCTGGGCACTCTGCAGATCGACAGGGCCCCCAAAGGCTGGAAGAGGGCCCTCTGCATGTCGGCAGGGCCCTCTAAACGCCGACAGAAACACTCTACAGATTGGCAGGGCGATATACAGATCGGGAGGGCCCTCTAAAGACCGGCAGAGAGCCCTCTCCAGATCGGCAGGGACCTATAAAGGCCGACAGAGGCCCCTCTACAACCGGAAGGGGCCATATAAATGCCGACAGGGGGCCCTCTGCAGATCAGCAGCCCCTCTATATGCTGGAAGGGCCATCTAAAGGCGGGCAAAGGGCCCTCTACAGATCAGCAGGGCACTCTAAAGGCCAGCAGAGGGCCCTCTACAGATTGGCTGGAACACTCTGCAGATCGACAGGGCCTCTGAAGGCTAGAAGAAGGCCCTCTCCAGATCGGCAGGGACCCTCTACAGATTGGCAGGGCCCTATACAGGCCGGCAGAGGGCCCTCTACAACCGGAAGGGGTCATATAAATGCGAACAGGGGACCCTCTGCAGATCGGCAGGCCCTCGGCATGGTGTAAGGGCCCTCTAAAGGCGGGCAGAGGGCCCTCTACAGATCAGCAGGGCCCTATAAAGGCCGGCAGAGGGCCCTCTACAGATTGGCTGGGACACTCTGCAGATCGACAGGGCCTCGTAAAGTCTGGAAGAGGGCCCTCTACAGGTCGACAGGGCCCTCTACAGGTCGACAGGGCCCTCAACAGGTCGACAGGGCCCTCTACAGGTCGACAGGGCCCTCTACAGGTCGGCAGGGCCCTCTACAGGTCGGCAGGGCCTTCTACAGGTCGGCAGGGCCCTCTACAGGTCGGCAGGGCCCTCTACAGGTCGGCAGGGCCCTCTACAGGTCGGCAGGGCCCTCTACAGGTCGGCAGGGCCCTCTACAGGTCGGCAGGGCCCTCTACAGGTCGACAGGGCCCTCTACAGGTCGACAGGGCCCTCTACAGGTCGACAGGGCCCTCTACAGGTCGACAAGGCCCTCTAAATGCCGACAGAGGCCCTCTAAATGCCGACAGAGGCCCTCTAAATGCCGACAGAGGCCCTCTAAATGCCGACAGAGGCCCTCTAAATGCCGACAGAGGCCCTCTAAATGCCGACAGAGGCCCTCTAAATGCCGACAGAGGCCCTCTAAATGCCGACAGAGGCCCTCTACAGATTGGCAGGGCGATCTACGATCGACGATCGACAGGGCCCTCTAAAGACTGGCAGAGGGCCCTCTACAACCGGAAGTGGCCCTCTAAATGCCGACATGGACCCTCTGCAGATCGGTAGGGCCCTTTAGAAGCTGGTAAAGAGCCCTATCCCCACTGGCTGGGGCCCCTTTTACGTAATTAGATATACATGCCTTTAACAGACAAGCAAGTGCTGTTATTTATTCGTGTTACGATTTTTTTTATCGGTTCGTGGGCGTTCTTTCATGCGACGTAAGGCGTTTTGAGGGCGCCTGACGCCATCAAAAAGACTGGGGCCTTCGGCCCCAGTGGGCCCTCGCTCGATCGCCTGAGGCCCCTTGCCTACGTCCTTGCACAGGCCCTCACCAATGTTCGACTGCACTCCACCCAAACTGACTCCTCCCTTTTCCTTTTTGCTCCCCTCTTTTACCTTGACGGAATATCCGGTGGCGTCGAACGCCTCATCTCCGATGAAGAAATCCAGGTCCTCCACACCCTTGCCGAGCCGGCGGGCGGCCTGGTCGCCGATGCGGGCCGACTCGCGGATGGCGATGGCAGAGGGAAGGATGAACTGGGGCTCCTTGTTGCCAGCAAAGCCCAGCTTTGTGTACCTGAAACACAGCCCTATGGTCAGAGTCATGGCAGAGAAAATGCTGTCTGACCCTCTATAGATGAGAAGCCAAGGAAGGTATCTATCAACAGATACACAGTTGGATATGTGCACATACATTTGAACTACAGTTGAGTAGTAACATAGCACAAGGAATGAGGTTACCTCTTTGCTAAGACTTAAACACACTTTGATTTGCAAGTTAACATTAGCCATGTTCTTTTGTGAGGATTGTTGAGGATCTTTGAAAACTGTGTATGGAGCCTCATACTATGGAGCTGCTTTTAACATCACAATGACATATTTTTATTTTTATAAATTTAGTTTGAATGTTTTTTAATGGATGGATTTCCGAGGTCAGAACCCGCGCTAAGCATAGCTTGTTGCGCAGGCTCTGACCCCCCACTGCCCGATCAAGCAATGTCTGGCGTCCAGCAGAATTTAGAAGCAAAAGTTTTACGTGCCTGACATACCTGGACACGGTCCATCCCGCCATCTGACGTCAACTGACCTTGAGTGTGACCGCTGCCACCGGCCACCCCAGTCAGGGGCAAATAGAGAGCGCTGAAGCGACTCAAACCCGGGCTGCCACTACCGGGTGAGGTCAGAAATCTGGCGCTCTCCCAACTGAGCTACAGGGGCGGACATATGCACATAGTCCTAGGATTGCTGTGGAGCAGGGGTACAGAGTGGAAAATTCTGGCTAAAAATAAGCAAAACAAGTGGAAAATTTAACCAAAAAAACATATGTATTTGTCTTTATCAATATCCAATTACCTGCTCACCAGAAATAGTTATTACCTATGGCAATTCTTACCTGTCTTTTGCTCTACAGGCTGTCCCTATCATACATCCATAAATCAGTAACAGGATTCAAATTATCCACTATACTTGTAAATAAAGCATGGAAAATTCACAGTAAAATATAGGGAAAAGAGTGGGCAATAGTATCGATAAGGTGTCGTTTTCCACCCAAATCTCCCAATGCTCGGACACTGTGTATGCAGTGTGGCACAGTGTGACAATGGAGCACAGCATGTCATTGTGACATCAGCATCAGCTGAGGCTCCATACACAGTTATTGGCAACCTACATGCAAAGAACATAGCCATGAATCAAGCTGCTTAATGGTAGTCTACATGCAAACGTCAGCTTATCACAAGTTTACATTCCAAAACATCCAGTATGCAAAATGTGGCAGGAACATTGACAAGATATTTGGGGCAGCCCAAATCCTGCCCCAAATGGGACAGCAAGCGGGGCAGGATTTTCTGGATCAAATTTTGCTCCTTGGTCAGCAAATACTGTTGACCGGGGGGTGGGGGTGGGTGGGGGGTTTCTGCAGTCTTCACAATCACGTTTGATCTAGTGTGAATTCACTTTTCAACCACATGCTATTGACCTGGGAGGGGAGGGCGGGGGTCGTCTTCACAATCACATTTCAAAAGCTGCCCCCAAATTTTCAAAAGGTGCCCCAAAAAAGGTGCCCCAAAAATGTTGGTGCCAACCCTGCCCTGACGAGATCTTGTCGAATCTTGCCACGTTTTGCATACTGGCAAAACATGTCCACAGCTTATTGTCAATGATTATGATTGCAATATAGTTCATTGAAAATAATTTGAGCAAGATTGAAATATGATGGTGCAACCTAACTAAACTACTCACATGCTAAGATTTATGGAGTCAAAATTTACCAGCACAAAATACTATTATCATAAATTGATGTTGTGAATGTTTTACAGGTGGACAGGCATAGAAACAACTAGCAACAAATGAAGCCAAAGATAAATTGATTTGAATCATCTCAGAGTGAATGCTTTTCAAAGTGAGATATAGTTAAGAATATCAACTTACCCAGTTCCATTGTCAATAACGCAAGCCGGGAGTCGACCGGTCATTGTTGCCAGGCACTGATTCAACGGCTGAGGGAGGGGCGTGCAATCCTCCCAGGCTTGTAAAACAATGGGTGGACCTCAAATGTAGATTGCAATGCTTCCAAAAACAGATAATTTAACGAAATTGCTGAAATAAAATCAACACAACCCAGATATTCGCTCCAATCCGGCTCTAGTCCACAGACGGGCGCGGCCCCTATCGCTTATCAGTTTCCGGTTTTCGTAGAGTTTGTTTCCTTTCTAAGCAGAGAGCTGAAAAAGTGGCGCACCAGTGCTTCGCTTTTGACGCGGGCAGGGAGCGGTTGTTAAATCACTGCAAAAATTCCGCAAGAGGACTTTCGAAGCTGAGACGTATGCTTGCGCGCAGGGGCGGATCCAGCCGCTCAGTTTGGCGGGGGATTTTTGGCCTTCAGCATGCACGTAGCCAGGATTTTTCTCAATATTGTTGACCGGGGGGGGGGGGGGGTAGGATCGGGTCGCAGAGAATCTCATTTTTTTTTATCTAGTGTATTGTATTTGCTCTGGGGGGGGGGGGGGGGGGGGGGGGGCATGACCCCCGTGCCCCCTGGCTACATACCTAGCCTTCGGATACCCAAATTTCGTTTCAAAGACTCATAATTTAAAACAAACATAGTGTGAACAGCATGACAGCATGACGTCGAGAGCTGATAACCGACAAGCACCTGTTTTGGAGACGGCCGTGTCATAACGGTACCACACAAACGGTAGGATGTAAAAAAAGTAACGCCTAAGCATATATAAAATACTTTATCAATATGCTGACGCAAGTTCTAAAGTTTATATTAAACGGATATCGAAATCAAAGTGTTATTTATTTACCCAAAGGTAGGAATGAGCTGAGCCTGCTTCAAACGAGGACGTTTGGCGCAGTGGCGCACGCAGGGGGGGGGGGGTCAAAGGGGTCAGCTGACCCCCCGAAATTTCTGAGGGGCCCGTATTTCTGAGGGGCCCGTTTCTGGTAGGGGCCCGGTCTTGGTCAGGCCCGATCGAGGTAGGAGCCCGGTGCTGGCAAAGGCTGATGGGGCCCGGTCACAACAGGGCCTGGTCCTCGCATATTCTTGACACGGACCCGTTTCTGGTAGGGGCCCGGTCTTGGTCAGGCCTGATCGAGGCAGGGGCCGGTGCTGGCAAAGGCGTGATATGGGGCCCGGTCAGAACGAGAGCCCGGTACTTGGACATTATTGATGCGGGCCCGTTTCTGGTAGGGGCCCGGTCTTGGTCAGGCCCGATCAAGGCAGGGGCCCGGTGCTGGCAAAGGCGTGATATGGGGCCCGGTCTGAACGAGGGCCCGGTCACAACAGGGCCCGGTCCTTGCATATTCTTGATACGGGCCCGTTTCTGGCAGGGGCCCGGTCTTGGTCAGGCCTGATCGAAGCAGGGGCCCGGTGAAATTTCTGAGGGGCCCGTATTTCTTAGGGGCCCGTTTCTGGTAGGGGCCCGGTCTTGGTCAGGCCCGATCGAGGTAGGGGCCCGGTGCTGGCAAAGGCTGATGGGGCCCGGTCACAACAGGGCCCGGTCCTTGCATATTCTTGATACGGGCCCGTTTCTGGTAGGGGCCCGGTCTTGGTCAGACCTGATCGAGGCAGGGGCCGGTGCTGGCAAAGGCGTGGCATGGGGCCCGGTCATAACAGGGCCCGGTACTCGCATATTCTTGATACGGGCCCGTTTTTGGTAGAGGCCCGGTCTTGGTCAGGCCCGATCGAGGCAGGGGCCCGGTGCTGGGAAAGACGTGATATAGGCCCGGTCAAAACGAAGGCCTGGTCACAACAGGGCCCGATTCTTGCAAATTCTTGATACGGGCGTATTTTATATTGATACGTATTTTGTACATTATCCATTGTTGCTTCAGGAAATGGTTTATGGCAACTTGTGGCAACATGATGGTGGGCGCGAATGACGTAGTCGAGGCGAACTAAAACCTCAACGATGATGATGATGACATAACTACCGGGGATCGGACTGCTTAACCTGCCTAACCTGTAAAATATATTTTTTGTTGTTGTCATTTACCTCATTTCGTCAAATTTACTCTCGACAGTTGTACCGCACATCAGTAGCACACGCACCTAAAATTCGCACATCAGTAGCACACGCAGCACCTTACACGACATTGACAAGGAAATTATAATGTCTCAGGTCCCATGCTGTAGGGGGCCCGCTCAAAAACAAGTGACCGAAATCCGCGAAGTTTTCTAAAAACGGGTAGGGGCCCGCTCACAAGGGGGCCCGCTTTTAGGGCTCTGACCCCCCG
>JAXIVJ010009728.1:0-49875 GCA_036785665.1 Chirona hameri | reverse complement strand
CCACTCCGGATCAGCGGCACGAGTATATCAGCGACAGAAACGAGGTCGCATTGACGGCTACGGAATCGCATTTCTCATACACCGTCCTTAAACAATCGTCGGTAGGAAGCGATGCTGGACCAATAGCTAATAGCGCATCGCCGATTATACATACGTAATCTTAGACAGACAATCCCCTGGCGGTAACTTACCAGTCTCCGATTTGTGTTGTCCCGCTCAACATAGAGCACACCTCTAAGCGACAGAATGAACCGATACTTTATAACCAATCGATGCCGTCTCAGTGATATGGTCCTTACATTTGTTATCCTTACCTGCCAAGCTAGAATGACGAGTCTCTACCCAACCTCACTAATACTTTGTCTGGTAGTTGGGTTACCTGGCGTTTTAACCGTTCAGCGAAAGTTACCATTCCGTGATTCGAAATCGTCCACAACTCTGATACATAACGTTAAATTTACTGAAGCGGAAACGTACTTAATCATTAAGCTCTGGCTTCTGGCTAAGTATTGCGAGCAAGACGAGAACGAATTAATCGAACCACTCAAACAGCAATTGAAACATATCCTACTTATCTGCGGCTATACTGGCTTAATTCCTGCCTTACCTCATGCTGTCGGGGAACCGCATCGCTGTGTACATTTCCTTCCTTCAACGACCCTCTCGACTCCATCATGTCTCCTTTCCCACGTAAAATGTTACACAAATTTACAATGTTTATTTTAACTCAGCAACTAAACAAACGGTAGCGCAGTAAATAATCGTTTTTGGTACGTCCCAATCAATTTACATGTTCAACCAATGATTCCTGTGAATCTCCGCCTAATATCACCAAAACCAGCACAGAACCGAATAATTGACTCGCTCAATCTCTAGTTTAAAATACTAACTAAAACTGCTCGTATTTACATGCGCCAATGCGCTAGGGTTTACGCCATGACCTCCTGCAACGCAGCGTGCTGGATTCCAAAGTACTACGGTCGCCTGGCATCACACCTCTAGTACAGCATCGGCTACACATAAATTTCTCCTGCCTTCCTAGGTCAAAAGTAGCGAGTCTGGACAGATGACCCAAATTACGTAAAATATCCCACTTAGTCCCTTATTGTTTAAATTTTGTAGTCACCGGACCTGGGCAGAATTTCGGGTAGGATCGGAGAGGATGAGCAGCTTCGTGACTTACTGTGATCTGCCGCCGTCGGCTCAGTTCTTGCCGTCTTCCTCTCTCTGCGGCTGTCACCTCTGCTGTCTGCTGTCTTGTCTCCGCTGTCAACCCTGCCACGGCGGACGGCTGCCGCCGCCGGGGCGCGGGCAGCGCCGAAGTCGACTGCTCCGGCCCGTGCGTCCGCTCCTGTCCCCTCTGTGTGACGTTGCCTCTTTTTATACTCCGACCCGGCGGTGTCTTGCTCTGGGTGTGGCACACCCCCGTCTTCTGATTGGCCGATTCTTGCCGTCGACAATTTTGCATTTCTAGTGTATAGAACTTCTTCGAACTTCTTAATGACCTTTCTTACTTAATTTTGTTCATAATATAATTGCTTCAAGTAGTGCATATTTCTTCCACTTTCTTGTTTGCTTGCTACCTATGGCCACGCCCTTTGCTTTGTTACTGCCATGTGTCTAGTGTCTGGTGCAAATATCGTTATATAAGTTTGATAAGAGGACTACGCATCTTTATATAACAAGATAATTTTGGTTTCTTGATAATGTATCTTGCTGATAAAATAGTATTCTTCAATAATCGATCAGGTAGTCCTTTCAGTCATTGTATTCCAATTATTACGTCGTAGTATCGTTTTTAGATGGCTTTCTTTTCATCCCTTTATTTTTCCAGCATGAAATGTTCGCCTTCTTCAGCTTAACGAAACTCTTGACATGCTTAATTTTGTATCATTGCTTGGAGCTACGTTCAAGTTCAGTAATTTGTAATGCTGCATTAACAATCGTTAAATATATATATATATATATATATATATATATATATATATATATATATATATATATATATATATATATATATATATATATATATATATATATATATATATATATATATATATATATATATATATATATATATATATATATATATATATATATATATATATATATATATATATATATATATATATATATATATATATATATATATATATATATATATATATATATATATATATATATATATATATATATATATATATATATATATATATATATATATATATATATATATATATATATATATATATATATATATATATATATATATATATATATATATATATATATATATATATATATATATATATATATATATATATATATATATATATATATATATATATATATATATATATATATATATATATATATATATATATATATATATATATATATATATATATATATATATATATATATATATATATATATATATATATATATATATATATATATATATATATATATATATATATATATATATATATATATATATATATATATATATATATATATATATATATATATATATATATATATATATATATATATATATATATATATATATATATATATATATATATATATATATATATATATATATATATATATATATATATATATATATATATATATATATATATATATATATATATATATATATATATATATATATATATATATATATATATATATATATATATATATACCGGCGTCGATCGTATTTCTAATTTTACCTTACTTGCAATTAGCTCTTCGCCCTTGTGATAATTTCAATTCTTCTTTTTAGACAATACTTCTGATTTTACGTCTTACTCCGTGTATATCGTACACGTCATTTGTTCCGTAATAATTGACTGCGATTTTCTGTCACTTCGCATCAATAGTGTCGGTTTATCATCCGCATTTCTTCTCAACAACGATTCTTCCCTTACTTCAAACCCGTCTCTTTGTTGGTGCGCTACAGCTCTACACAGCTGCCCCTCTGCCTCTGGGCGGGCCGCCCTGGCTGTGCTGACTCATAGGACATAGAGGAGAGGGGGCGGGGTGATGTGGCAGCGCCGGTAGGGACGGTACTGGGGCCGGTACGCAAATGGGACTGGTACCGTAATGGGTGTACCCGAGGGCGTACACCCGGCTGGCGTTGCTCCCCGCCGTCGTCTCGCTTACTCAGCTGTTCTGGCGATGGCTGTGACGACTGTAGTTACTAGACTTGCAGTCTCGGGCTTCTGACCCGAGTTTTTGCATGTCTGGGTTGGATGCGAGGAGAGTCTGCCGCCGGCCGGCTCGGAATATTTTGTCAGAGGAGCCAGGCCCGGTGCATTGGAACATGCTGAGAAGATGTACCCCGCTACAGTACTTTACGATATTTATCACCTTGACATCGACAAGAGACGAGAGTTGCAATACAAGACCATTACATTACAACCAGATCAGTATAAAAAACAATTTAGATCAATTTTAACATCGCATTCCACAAAATGTCACTCACCTTAGCATATGCCTCAGCAAAACCGCCGTATCGCGAGAGCTCCAATGATCCGCAACGCAAATGGCAAATGACGCCATTTAATAATACAGCCATTTTTGATCAAGAATCATTTTAGCAGGGTATTTTGTTCATTTCGACGATCGCGTTTGCCAACTGCCACGAGCTGTGGTACTGCCTCTATCAGAACGCACCATACAAAAAACGAAATTGATTTGATAGAACTATCCAATGGTGAAGACCCAATATCAATCGGAGCAGTGGTTGCAAAGTTATTAGCTTCCGAAAAGCGTTTATATGGCCGGGTCGGGTCGGGCCGGGTCAAATGTAAATTTGTCTAGTAAGTTGACGAGAAACCTCACGGGCGCTTCGCGCCCGCTCGGTAACAATATGAAGTGGAATGCGCATATATCAAAAATGATAGGAAAAGGCAATCAGGTCATAAGGTTTGCAAAGAGAGTTTTTAGTAAATGTCCCCAAAAAGTCAAGGAAACTGTTCATGTATCCCTAATTCGACCAATCCTAGAATATGCATGTTGTGTTTGGGATCCCAATGCCACGCATTTGAAACATGCTATTGAAATGGTCCAAAGAAGAGCAGCCAGGGTTGTCTTAGGTAGACGATACAATAAGCACGATACCGACACGAAAAGGCACGATAGGCAAGATAGTATTAAATATATGATATCTGAGCCAAAGTGGAAGCATTTGGACGATAGGCGAAGGCACGCCAGAATTTGCCAACTATTCAAGTTTCAAACTGAGCCCAGTAAAGTTGACAACATTATTGTTAGACCTGTAACACGTCAGTGACGTAGAGATCACCAAAGGAAGATCAGATTAGTACAGTCCCGACTTCTTTCATACCATAACTCATTTTTTCCTAAAACAATAGGAGAATGGAATAGATTAGGCCAAAGCATTGCAGATTGTAATTACGAGCGAGCGCTTCGCGCTCGCTCGTCCTTCCGTGGTGTATGATACAAATCTGAATATGAGCGGCCCGGCCCGACCCGACCCGACCCGACCCGGCCCGTGGCGACGCTTTTGAGAAGCTCATATCTCTGCAAACGCACGTCCGATTGACAAGGGGACTTCTTTGCTAAGCAGCCCCATCTAACCTACCCAGTTTGAGACCAGTGCCGACTCATGTGGGTGACTACCACTGCGCGTGGCGCGTGCCACGTGAGGGGTGTTGAAAAGTATTTTCTCGCAATAACTCCGCAAAGGCTGGGCAGATTATGTGCAAATTTCGTGTGTGGTTAGGGACCCCTCAACCGCCACTTTCACACAACTCAGGGGTGGGGTGACTGCACGTGCGCACGTGCACACCCTTATTCTATATCTCAGGAACGGCTGAGCCGATTGTGTTCAAATTTGGTGTGTGGTTAGGGACCTCTCATCCGCCAGTTTCCCACAAGCCAGGGGTGGGGTGGCTTTGCACGTGCGCACGTGCACACCCCTACTCTATATCTCTGGAACAGCTGAGCCGATTGTGTTCAAATTTGGTGTGTGGTTAGGGACCTCTCACCCCCCACTTTCCCACAAGTCAAAGGTGGGTGCCTCGGCACGTGCGCACCCTTTTTTGTATCTCAGAAACTACTTGCCCGATCGAGTTGAAATTCCCCATACATTTCCTTCGCGCTCGCTCGTTCATCGCCAACTACGGCGCCTTACTGGTGTATGGTAAAAATCTGATTATGAGCGGCCCAACCCGACCCGGCCCGTGGCGACGCTTTTGAGAAGCTCATATCTCTGCAACCGCACTTCCGATTGACAAGCGGACTTCTTTGCTAAGCAGCCCCATCTAACCTACCCGGTTTGAGACCAGTGCCGACTCATGTGGGTGACTACCACTGCGCGTGGCGCGTGCCGCGTGAGGAGGGTTGAAAAGTAATTTCTCGCAATAACTCCGTAACGGCTGGGCAGATTATGTGCAAATTTGGTGGGTGGTTAGGGATCCCTCAACCGCCACTTCACACAACTCAGGGGTGGGTGCCTCTGCACGTGCGCACGTGTACACCCAGTGTCAGAAAAGTGGTTCCGCGATCTAAGTTCGCGGATTTTTTTTCTCGCTAGCGGCGGAATAATCTTTTTAATGCGTATACCAGTAATGTTTGCGTATTTTTTATACGCGTTTCTACGCAACCTATTTTCATATATGCCAATATGTGCATATATTATGATGTGGAAAGTTGATGGATCGTCGGTCGTATTTCCTGTACAGATATGGTCTTGGCGTCAGTCGGGGGCCGAGACTCCCGGGTCGTATGTTAAAAAGGTACCTTGTATCGTTGCGTATGCGTATATGGGAAACTGGGCTCAAGTCTCACTCTAAAGTACTGCCGTCTTTTGCATAACGTGTTTTTAGTGTCGCAGGGTTATCCATGGCCCCGATGACGATGGTATCGGTAACAGGATTGTAACCTGAAAACGCAGCAACTTTTTGGAGGTTTTAAAAAGTTTTTGGTTTAATTTTGGGAAAAGTACCAGTTTTCCTTCCCTAAACCACTGCAGAAATTTCGGATTTTGGGAATTTGGAGGTTCCGCCTTACATTTTTGTTTTGACAATGAGTCATCACTGTCACGTTCTGGCCATTGTCCGGAAAGTCAAGTCTCAGTCTATTTTTTATGCTCGTCAGCTATTTGCACCCGCAGACTAAAAAACAACAGCATTTACAGTCAAAGCTTTCACGGAACAAAACTTCCAAGTTCAGCAAAATGGAGAAGCGGGCCGCTTTTCTGACACTGTGTACACCCCTAGAATGTCTGAGCCGATTGTGTTATAATTTGGTGTATGGTTAGGGGCCGCTCAGCCGCCACCCTTCTTCAACTCAGGGGTGGGGTGGCTTTGCACGTGCGCACGTCCACACCCCTATTCTATATCTCTGGAACGGCTGAGCCGATTGTGCTCAAATTTGGTATGTGGTTAGGGACCTCCCAGCCCCCACTTTCCTACAAGGCAAAGGCGGGTGCCTCTGCACGTGCGCACGTGCGCACCCTTTTCTGTATCTCAGTAACTACTTGCCCGATCGAGTTGAAATTCCCCATACATTTCCTTCGCGCTCGCTCGTTCATCGCCAACTACGGCGCCTTACTGGTACTATGGAACAGTTAACAAATATGTTAGACTCACTATGAATCTTGAAAGACGAAACATGTGCACACCTAATGAGCCCACTTCGTTTGTTGTGATGACATATGGAGTATGTGCTGTTAATAGTGCTGTATATTGTGTTAATGTTATTTGTCTATACGTTACCACCACCACCAGGACCTTCATTGGTATTTGTGGTGTAATACATGAATCTGAATCTACACTGCTGAGCCTCAGGTCAATGACCCTGCATTGAACTCTACAAAGATATATAAACTCAAGAAGCCTCAAGAGTCTTCGGCCATGCACTAAATCGTTGTATGCACTCGTGACATTAAATATTCAGTTTATGAACTCGCCTTTGGCTCGTTCATAAACTGAATCGTTAAAGGGAAATAATAACCGTTTGATTTTGTTAGCAACAATTTCTTAGGCTACCGTTATGGTTTTAAAATTATTTTATTTAAATTTAAGAATTAAATAAAATGATTCCCAAATTCAAAGTTGTAAGTTTGGAAAAAATACAAAACAAGTACCTTGTGTACTTCATGAAGGTCATTGACAAATTCGTCCTTCCCTACCATTGTTTACATCGAGTGCGGCATTTGTGGAGGCTCTGTGACGTTTCCGATCAAACTGAGCGCTGCTCGGACACACGCTAGTAGCGCTAGTAGCGCTTTCGTTCTCCATGGCAACCAGGCGTCAGCCAATCAAAAACCAGAAAGGGAATACGTTCTGGCTTTTCATTGGCTCACGCCTGGTTGCCATGGAGAACGAAAGCGCTACTAGCGCTACTAGCGTGCGTTCGAGCATCGCTCTGATCCGTGAAGCAATCCGTGAAGCATCCGTGATGCATGACTGACTATCAGTATAAGTCATGAATAACAACAACATGCAAACTATACCAACTCGAATAAAATAAGGGCGGAATTAATTGAACCCCAGGCAAGCTAGTATTCGCAAAGCACTCGGCACTGCGCCACAATAGAAAGAAGGTGAGGGAAATGCATATTGGATACAATATTATTACGTCACAAGTTTCTGAAGTGTCAACTACTAATAAATACAGAGATAAAATACCTTTAATAATGATTAACAAGAAAATTCAAACTTAAAAACAATAATTTGAATCAGTCTTTAATTAGCTTTCAACTCAAAATCAGATAAATTTTGCAATGCTACACAAGAATGACACCAGTGACGTCATTAACAAAGTCTGCTACGGGACTTGGGTATACTAATCAGGAACAACTCGCCACAATGGTTAAGTGCGCCGAGAAGCATGACAATGACTTTGTAAACAAATCGCCGACGCTAAATAGGTCGCCGTCGATGTGCATCGATGAGCTTCCGATTTAATTGCCAGTTTTGTGTTATTGTTTGTTAGTTTTTTGGGGAAAAATATTATTTGTCATGATAATATAAAGCATAGTGTTATATACAGCCACAGACAAATTATACAATACTCCTAATGTTGAAAACAAATGAATCGATTTTCACAAATTGAGGGTCGCAACCACTAACTATGCCGCCGTTGATGTGCATCGATGAGCTTCCGATTTTATTGCCACTTTTTCCAATCGCTGTTAGTTTTAGAAGATTGCCGGGCATATAATCACAACAAGCAGAACGCACAATATATTTTCCACTCCATTGCGTAAAAAAACAATACGGGAAAAGCCCGCAGTTTGATGAGGACCAAAAGTACTTGCAAGTACCGGTCGTTAAAAGTGTGGAACGCTTATCAACTTTAACTTGAAATATCTTTCGGTAGGAAAGTTTTCATGCAAAATGTGATGAATTTACAATATATTTTGGTCTCGTCTGGCGATTTCAAGTGCTAACTCCATTTTTGTGGAAAAAGGTCATTATTTCCCTTTAATGTCACTCACGCATACAACTATAATAAGGAACGTGCTAATGTATTACACCGCCTGTTCGCCAGTAAATTTACAGATCCTCGTGTGCCACCAGCGATGCCTGAGGCGCCTGTGTATGATTACGAGCGAGCGCGAGGCGCTCGCTCGTCTTTCCGTGGTATATGGAAAAAATCTGAATATGAGCGGCCCGGCCCGGCCCGACCCGTGGCGACGCTTTTGAGAAGCTTATATCTCTGCAACCACACGTCCGGTTGACAAGCTGACTTCTTTGCTGAGCAGCCCCATCCAATCTACCCTGTTTGAGACCGGTGCCGACTCATGTGGGTGACTACCACTGCGCGTGGCGCGTGCCGCGTGAGGGGTGTTGAAAAGTGTTTTCTCGCTACAACTCTGCAACGGCTGAGCCGATTGTGTGCACATTTGGTGTGTGGTTAGGGACCCCTCAGCCACCAATTTTCCACAAGTCAGGGGTGGGGTAACTCTGCACGTGCGCACGTGAACACCCCTATTTTATATCTCAGGAACGGCTGAACCGATTGCGTTCTAATTTGGTGTGTGGTTAAGCACCTCTCAGCCGTTGCCTTTCCACAAGTCAGGGGTGAAGTGCCTGTGCACGTGCGCACGTGCACACCCCTTTTCTATATATCAGGAACGGCTGAGGCAATTGTGTTCAAATTTGGTATGTGGTTAGGGACCCCTCCGCCGCCGCCTACCCACAAGTCATGGGTGGGGTGCCTCTGCACGTGCGCACGTGCGCACCTTTTTTTGTATCTCAGGAACTACTTGCCCGATCGGGTTGAAATTCACGATACATTTATTTCGCGCTCGCTCGTTCATCGCCAACTACGGCGCCTTACTGGTTTACCTGTTATGTCCGAACTGAATTGGCACCGTTAGGAATGTTCTGTACGACATCCCGGTTAGCAAAGCATGCGGTCCGGATGGTATTAGCGTTAGGATTATCCACGAATGTTATGAGCTTGCTGTGCCTCTGGTCAAAATCCTCAATATGTCGCTCTCCAGAGACCTGTCTTTCCAAATAAGTGGAAACAAGCGAACATTGTTCCGATTCAGCAAAAGGCTGCCTGAAAAAACCTGCTAACTATCGTCCTGTATCACCGTTACCTCTTTTTGGAAAAGCACTGGAGAGAGTTGCGTATACAGCATTACAGCGCTGTATACGCAACTCGCTGTATACGTATACAGCGCCAGGTCACCGCGGCTGCCAGGGGCGAGCCCAGGGTTGCCCTGGCCGGCTTGAGTGCGAGTGTGAGCGCGAGTCGACCTACTGCTGACTGCGGGCCTGGCAGCCGCCCCACGCGTCGGGGCAAGCGATCACGAAGTGGGGGCTGTAGGGGAGTGGTGAGGTAGCGGGCACGGGGCGACTACCGCGGTGGCGAACTCTATATCGCACAGTTAAATATTCAAAGTTTGAAGCCTAAGCTACCGGAGCTGCGTCCCAGAGTTATGACATGCTCCTTTATGGTGCGTCCGGTGTCACTCGATGAGATGATGGCAGCCATGTCAGCGATGAACCCGACGACGTCGTGTGGCCTAGACGATGTAAGCACACAACTTTTACAGAAGTGTTTTCGTGGCATCAGCTGTCCCCTACTTGACGTTATGAATAGCAGCCTCATTGACGGAACGGTGCCCAGCGCGTGGAAACACGCCCTCGTCACAGCCCTCTCGAAAACTAGTAACTTGAATGATCCAGCCGCATTTAGACCGATCTCTGTCGTACCAGTAATAGCAAAGATAGTTGAGCGCATTGTTCACCACCAACTCAGTTCTTATTTCAACCAGCATGATTTATTTTCACATACACAGCACGGGTACCGAACAAACTTTTACACCGAGACCGCGCTTACCGTTGTGATGGACAAAATATTTACCGCGATGGATACTGGTGACGTCGCTTTGTTTGTTTTGATTGATTTGTCGAAATGCTTTGACGTTGTGGATCACAAACTGCTCTTATCCAAGCTCAAAATGTGCAATATCGCCACGAAATGGTTTGAAAGTTACCTTCGCGGGCATACCCAACAGGTTCAGATCAGAAACCCATCGGGGCACACGGTGCGATCCCGTAGTCTCCCCAACAGAATGGGAGTATTCCAGGGTACCGCCCTTGGGCCGCTCATGTATTTCATTTGTCAAATGACCTAGCATTACACACAAAAGACGCTACAGTGATACCATATGCCGACGATACGCATATTTTGGTTACCGGAAAGAAAAGTAAAATGCAACAGCTCGTTACGAGCATGGAAAGCACCTTGTCGGTCGTAATGGACTGGTTCAACAACCATTCTATGAAGGAAACTACACAACAAAAACACAGTTGATAGTTTTCGGGACGAAGGCTATGCTGCGTCTTATGCCCCCTGTGAACATAAAGTTCGGGTCAGCTGTCATCACGGAAAGTCGCACTGTTAAGAACCTTGGTGTAGTGATGGACAAACATCTCACGTTCGAACCACATATTGATCAGCTTGCTGCCAAGTCGACAGGCATACTGATGGCCCTGTCCCATGCGAAGCATGTACTTCCAAAAGACACACTCGTTCGAATTGTCAGTGTACTGGTACTCTCCTACATCAGATATTGTATCGCATTGTATGGTACGCACGGGACCATGCAGCTCCATCGTGTGCAAAAACTCATTAACTTCTGTGCGCGGGTGGTGAGCGGAAGGAGAAGATGCGATCACATATCTGATGTCGTCAAAGATCTCCGGTGGCTCAACGCTGAACAACTGGTCAAATACCACACGCTTTGCCTGCTCAAAAAGGTCCTGCTCACAGGCCAACCACCTGATATAGCCGCCATGTTTATCCGTGCTGATCACACACATGACACGCGGCAGTCTAACCAACTAAGGCGCCCCCGTGCTGTGAGAAACTCCGGTGCTCGCCGATTTAGCTATAAAGCATCGGATCTCTTCAACCGTTTGCCACCTGACATGCGCAATACTGCGCGTCTCTATAGTTTTAAGCGCCAGCTGATGGAACTGTTACTGAGTGATGCGCGCGATAACACATGAGTGCGCAGCGTGTGGTCGTGAGCGTGCGTGATGCTGCACTGTGGGGGTGTGGGGGTGTGGGGGTGTGGGGGGTGTGGGGTGTGGGGGGTGTGGGGGTGTGGGGGGTGTGGGGGGGTGTGGGGGTGTGGGGTGTGGGGGTGTGGGGGTGTGGGGGTGTGGGGGTGTGTGCATGTGTGCATGTGTGCATGTGTGCATGTGTGCATGTGTGCGTGTGCGTGTGCGTGTGCGTGTGCGTGTGCGTGTGCGTGTGCGTGTGTGCGTGTGTGTGTGCGTGCGTGCGTGGGCGCGTGTGGGTGCGTGTGGGTGCGTGTGGGTGCGTGTGGGTGCGTGTGGGTGGGTGGCCGTGGCCGTGGCCGTGGCCGTGGCCGTGGCCGTGGCCGTGGCCGTGGCCGTGGCCGTGGCCGTGGCCGTGGCCGTGGCCGTGGCCGTGGCCGTGGCCGTGGCCGTGGCCGTGGCCGTGGCCGTGGCCGTGGCCGTGGCCGTGGCCGTGGCCGTGGCCGTGGCCGTGGCCGTGGCCGTGGCCGTGGCCGTGGCCGTGGCCGTGGCCGTGGCCGTGGCCGTGGCCGTGGCCGTGGCCGTGGCCGTGGCCGTGGCCGTGGCCGTGGCCGTGGCCGTGGCCGTGGCCGTGGCCGTGGCCGTGGCCGTGGCCGTGGCCGTGGCGGTGTCGGTGTCGGTGTCGGTGTCGGTGTCGGTGTCGGTGTCGGTGTCGGTGTCGGTGTCGGTGTCGGTGTCGGTGTCGGTGTCGGTGTCGGTGTCGGTGTCGGTGTCGGTGTCGGTGTCGGTGTCGGTGTCGGTGTCGGTGTCGGTGTCTGTGTCTGTGTCTGTGTCTGTGTCTGTGTCTGTGTCTGTGTCTGTGTCTGTGTCTGTGTCTGTGTGTGTGTGTGTGTGTGTGTGTGTGTGTGTGTGTGTGTGTGTGTGTGTGTGTGTGTGTGTGTGTGTGTGTGTGTGTGTGTGTGTGTGTGTGTGTGTGTGTGTGTGTGTGTGTGTGTGTGTGTGTGTGTGTGTGTGTGTGTGTGTGTGTGTGTGTGTGTGTGTGTGTGTGTGTGTGTGTGTGTGTGTGTGTGCTGACTGATGTCTGATTCGCCGGAATGATCCCTTGACCGATGGTATGGTGTGTTTTGCTGCTTTTACCATGTTTTGCTCGTCCCCTTTTATCCGATATGACGTGTAACTTTTAAAAAGCCACTGATATTTGTGAAAATTACGAAATATATGAATATGAATATGAATACTCGCGCACGTACGGGACCCGCAGTTGCTATGGTACACACTAAGGTCCGGCTTATTTTATCATCTAGCGCGTGTTTGACAGCAAATTAAAACCTGACTTTATATCCATTCAAACCGCTTCACTGAGAACTTCAAAATGGTATATTGGTGCATTGGCTCACCTTATTTGTAGGCCGTTTGTTGGCAAACATCCGTTTTAAACGTTTTGCGGCGAGGCAAGCCTCCTGAACCCTGGCATCGCCTGTGAAATACGGGCCTGCCATCTGTCGGCGAGGCCTTGAGGCTGGTACTATGTTTGCACACGGTACGATTAGCCCGGGGCTATGTCTACCGGGTGGAGAGTCGGCCCCCAGTCCGATCACCTCGGCCGCGTTTGGGTCGGAGCCGGAGCCGGAGCCGGAGCCGGAGCCGGAGCTGGAGGGAGAGCACTGGCAGGTCACGTGCGCTCAGTCTACAGTCCACGCATAGCTTCTACAATACCCTTCCTTAGCACGAGCGCCGCCGCCTGACCCCGCCCTGGTGCAGTGGGTGTCGCGTCTGGCTGCGGGTCCTGCGTCCGGGGTTCGATTCCCTATGGTTCCAATGTTCCTCTGATATTCGTGTTTGATAGGATGGTTGGATGAGGGGTTTTGTGGTGAAGTATTATAAACATATATTAATATTAGCGAAAATAGTATTGTGAAAGCTAGAAAGTAGTGACCATTTTGAAAGTAGTAATTTACAACCTATAGATCTGAGCCTAATATTAGACGACTGTGTATGCATCATGCCTACTTACTTTACTAGTGCACTTACAATGCTTAATATGGCACAAAATGGCCTGAGCAGGCCGAATTGCCTAACCAATTGAATCATAGGCCACCAAAGAGCAGGTGTCCTTAACACAGCCGTCTTTATCTCGAGAACTAAAAGAGTTAACCGATGCGCTGAAAAAAAACATTCCAAAGACAATTGTTTTCTTTCTGTCCCCGAGATTCCGGAAAATGGCATAAGGTCAATAGTTAGGTTTAGATAGGTCATTGAATTTGAAATATTCAAAAAAATCGTTCAAATGTTTTAAGGAAATAATGCTTGGCAGAGGTCTGATAAAGTGATAGGCTTTTACCATTGTGTTTGCCTCGTCGAACCGCATATAATTATATGTAGCTTTACAAAGATAGGTCATAGCCGAAAATTGGCTTGACCTGAGGCCAAATTAAGGTCAAGTCGAGGTCACATTCCACATCAGTTCACGCGTCTAGACTGGTCAAACACAATGGGAACACAACTGGACAACCCCACTGCTCTATTTTTATTTGGCAGAAAGTTATTTGAGAAGAACGCGTGACCTCGTGGTCACCTGAGTTTACTCGTAGAGGCTACAGGACGAAATGTGACATGGATCCTTGCATTTGACACAAGAATGGTGGGTCCGGTAAAAAAGGTAAATGTAACCATTTTATGTGGATTTATACGCGTTTTCATTCCTCCCGACCGATTTTTAATGGGAAGATCACGAAATCGACCTGGCCTTGTCACCAATATTTTTTTTTAATCCGAGATTGCATAGGCGTAGGCTCTTATGACCTAATACATTGTTGTGAGTTTCAAACCGATCGCTCAGCACTGTGGCTGTGGCACGACCTGACATATTGTTAGAGTTGGGTCACTTGACGTGACCTAGTGACCTGACCTGAGATGACCTGACGATAAAAAAAAATCACGGAGGTGGGCAATTTATGGCCGAAAAAAAATGTGCCAAAAACGGCGCGGTTATATTCTGTCAGCGTTTGTGTGTGTGTGTGTTATATCGCTTGGCTGATACATGTGATGCAGAATATAATATTGAGCTAAGTTTGTCCTCCCCAGTGAATAACATCGGACTGAGTCACTGGCCAATGGCGGTGACGAGACAAATATTAACGGAATTGCATATCGAGGGCAAACGGATAAACTAAGAAGACTGCTGACCAGAATGTTGGTTGATTGTGAATTTTGACAAAGATGGTCGTCACAATTATACTGAGTCGATTAAATCGCAAAACATCGCAAACTATAAAATATCACGCGAAAGGAGTCCGACAATTTCAGAACACAAGCATGCATTAATGAAGTGTCTAGTTGCTGCATTTGCCTTACAAAACTGGATAATATCATATACGTTTTAAATAAAACATTTACCTCAAATTCACGAAGCTAAAATAATAAGCTTTTCGGCTTGCGACATGCGTGCATCCTTCAAACAAACCAAGCTGTATAGTTTGACCAGACATAGTCCTGGTAAGCTTGTGCTTTTTTACATGTTCGATATTCGATTCCTCTGAACGTCTCACGATGCTAATTGTTGATACATGGTAAACATATGCCCATCCTACATTTTGCCCGTCTCGAAAAGGGCATGGTTTCGATCAATATGAAGTGTTGACATCTCACACTGATCGCGACAATGGAAAGTACGTTGTTTTTTGCTATACCTCCAGACGCATGCTTTTATTTGTATTTCGATGTTTTAAAAGAGATGCATTAAATAGACTGACGAATTTTACATATGTTTCTTCATATTGATCTGACCTAAAGGTAACCGAAATGTTTTCGAAGAACTTGTTACGAGCTAACCAAGGCCGTATACCGCTTCCCGGTACTAGGTATTGTTGTTATGAAGATCTTAGATCTTATCCTCAGACTTATGTTTTGGAGATTTTATAGGCGGATACCCATTTCCAGGCGGGTTTGAAATTGGGTCGGACCCATGTCGCTGCACGTGTTGAGGCTGCATGTCGCTGTCGCTGTCGCTGCATGTGTTGAGGCTGCATGTCGCTGTCGCTGTCGCTGCATGTGTTGAGGCATTTATTGGAATCTTTCAGTAGCCTTAACCTGCAGAATGCTTGGCGTATTTGAACAAACCCGATTTTTTTTATCTCGAAAGAAATTAACAATACGGCAGTGTTGCCAGCCTTGTCATTGATCCTTTGCGCATTTTTGTATCCAAGTTTATCTCAGGTTAACCCTTGCCCGTGCAGCGTCCGATCAGTGCGTGACCGTGTAGGGGGGGGGGGATACGACCCCCAGCGTTTCGCCCCTAATTTGGCTAGAGCTTCGATTAAAAAACGAGCGTGTTGGTTGTCACGAGAGAAAGCCATTGATACCCGATTTCAAGGTCATAGATCATTAAGGGACCTCTGAGGTCATGTCAATGACCACAATTCAACCAAATTGTAAATGCGTATAAATTGAATTTAATCGAGCTAGAATCGCAAATGAGCATATGATTATGCTAAATGGGTGCCAAATTTGAAATCAGCGTCACAAAATGTCCTAGAAACTGCTAAATTCCAAAAAGGTCATGTCAGGTCATGTCAGGTCATTTGAGGTCAGTGACTTCGGTTGACCTGTTGGGGCGCGTGACCCCAGTGGAACATATAATTATGTAAAATGGATCCCATATTTGAAATCAGCGTCACAAAGTGTCCTAGAAACTGCCAGAAGCCAAAAAATAATATGAGGTCATCGGAGGTCAGTGACTTCGGTTGACCTCTGAAAAGGTCAATCGAGATCACATTCTCAGTGGAAACCACAACTGTCGTCTGGAAACACTTTGCATATGCTCCTGAACAACAATCACTATGAAACTGCACAAGTTACAAGGATCAATACTACGGGACGCCAGTTGCGCCTGACATGACCTTGAAAAACAGGTCAAAGGTCACGGGTCATGTGACCTATAACTTACAAATTTCAGAATATGTGTCAAATTGTTCACAAGTAGGGTACTGAAAGTTTCATCGCAATCGGTTGATATTTATGCGAGTTATCCCGAAAAACCGAGGGGGGGTGGCATCAACCCCCCCCCCCCTCTTCCCCCTGCACTGGCGAGGGTTAAGGTTCCCGGCAGGTCAAACGAACCACACCCAAAAAAATCAAAATGAATCCACTCACAGAATAAGGAACCGCTTGTTTATACCTACCGTTTATATCATGATAAAGCCCATCCACTCTAGATGTTGCATGCTATAATGTGTATAATTTGAAACATGACACCTTCATGAGAACGATACCAATTAGCATAGAAATGGTCCGTTGGCGAGTGCTGTTCACCCTGAGTGTTAACGTTACTGAACATTGAAGCATTACAGCAAAGGTCACATTTCTCATATTATGCATCTACTGACGACACTGCTCCAACCTACTGACGGGTTGGAGCAGTGCATCTCCGACCAACGCGCGGCGGCGCAACGACAGATCTCCGTCATTTGAGAAACCATTACAGCCATAATGGAAATCCTCAGCACAATCCGACCAGAAGATACGGATGATACGGAGAGGCGATCCCTCCTGGCCGCCGCCCACCAGCGGACAGCTGTGATTGCCCGGGTGATAGGGGGGCGGGGTCATGTGAGAGCGGCCGTGAATCATTCCCTGGGGGTATCCAACGGTCGGCATAGGCCAGACTCGACAATAAAGCGCTAAAAACACTGCCTCGCATGACTAACGTTAAGCTACTCTCAGTGTTAAAAAGGACAGCTGAAGATAGGTGTTCATTGGGACGACCTGGATAGGGACGCGACAGTCATGCAAAACTCAGCAAAACATTCCATGGGAATCCAGTGTTTTACGTTTTACGCAGCAGACGAAGTATTATAGGGCATAGCAGGAATAATTGGCTGGAGATAGGGGGGGGGGGGACAAATCTCTGCAGCATTTTTATTTTATGATAAACAAAAGGACACTTATTTGGATCACAGATCAACTGTTGTATTTTTGTAGTAAGATGATGGATGGGATCCTAGATCCGTCGTATTTTGTGCGGAAATCGCCTTGTATTTGGGATCCATTTCAGGAATCCGTGAACATGTCTGAGGCCTACTCATTTGTGACACCAAATGGCGGACTACATTGACTTACCACGAGGGCTTGAAGTTGAAGCACTTTCCATTTGTACTGGCGTGCCTGTTCGGAAATGTGTCGGATCTTTCAAAACAACTATAGGTTGAGCTTGGCTCGTTCACGCGAAATCGGAGGCACTGGGTCCAGATTTCTGCACATTGCGACACTCAGAATCGGATCGAGAACACTTATCACCATGATAATGGTGGGTACATCGCCCAGCAGGTCAAAAAGATAGATAAAAATGCAACGGTAGCTTCAGCACTGTCGCAAACGTAGGTACGCGGCATGCATTGTCGAAACTTTCATTGCTCCGACAGTAACCGGCAGAAAGCAAACTGTAACGTGGCTAGCATAACCAAAATATGGACGGTAATGACCAATCCAGACGTAAAAAGCAAGTGAACACTAGGTTAAACGATATAATGCGCCATTTGACTACACTCCAACAGATATTCCGAAGGGCGAGAACAGAAGCCATTGCCCAGCCCTGGGCTGGAAACCATGAATCCGTACTGAAATGAAGCCATTTTGCGCGCCTCAATGAGCCTAGTGACAACTATTGTGCAATAGAACAGCGGTTCTCAACGACAAGGATATGGTTACCCCCCCCCCCCCCCCCCCCCCCTTCTGATGACCAGAATGACTCGTGACCACCTCTCCCATTGCGCAGACTAGTTATCGGCTTCAAGCTATGCGGTACAGCATAACACTTCAGGCGTTTGCTACTGGTGCCATCTAGGGCAGGAATATAAGTAGACATGTGTGCCGTTGCATCTAGTCTATGTACACCTTTTCTCAATGCGAATCGGCATCTGTTCAACTGAACGTGGCATAGGGCAAGTCATATCGTCACGCACACTCGAATTTAGACACTCTTTTAACACTTCGACACATTTTATTAAATCCAGAATATCATCTGTTCGTATTCGAACAGCGTCAATGGACATCGGCATGGACATTTAATATCAACTATGGACAGTAAGTTGGTTACATTGCATTTTGTTTGGTCAATTCTTAATTAATTTATACAAGGTAAAATTGTTTTCCTTGGTGGAAAATATATTATTTGTATATCAAACAGATACATGGGAACTAACCCAAAACATAAAAATGAATGACTTGTTGCTTTGGGTCATTCTGTAAAGACATTATGTTGATCTGTGGCGTCACCTAGGCAGAAAATCCTTCACTGGCATTGCCTGTTTCCGATACACAAAATGACCTCAAGTCAGGTCAACATTTCTACGCTATTCAGCGTCAAGATGCCGTGTCGGCACCGCGCTGTTTGTGCGGAGGACCGCGAGCGGATCATGCAGGCCTGGAATGGAAGCGACTTCGTTGCCGTAGCCCGGCACCTGAGTGTTCACCTGAGTGGCACCTGAGTTTCCGCAACGTAGATCAAATAAGTATCTCGCAAGGTCTGGTGCAAAACCGATTAAACTAAACGGTCCTACTGCGAACCTACACGGAATGGGAAAACTATAATTCAAACTATCTAAATTGCTGTTTTGCCGTCAACGAAACTGAATGACGCTTGCCTAAGTCAACTAAAACTTGCCTATATCTGATGAACGCTGTCGGCTCCACCGCATTGTCAGAATCCAGTGACATGTGTTGACACGGTCTTGTGTTGACACGGTGCACTTTGTAGATTTCCAATGTCCTTTGCCGCGGAAGAGTGTTACGCCGAAACACTCGGCATAAATGAGATCTGCCTAGTTGAGCTGAACAGACGCCGATTCGCATTAAGACAAGGTGTAAAGCAGTGGCTCCCAACGTAATACAAGTAAACCGTAGCGCAAAGTTGAGTATATTTAGAATGAATAGGTCTTGATGTTCTTTGCGATAATGGGGTGACAATTAAACAGAACATGGGACAGATGCATGCGCACTGTGCGCAATGATCAAACAAATCAGCTAAAATTTCTCACTTCGCCTCTCAATCGTCATTACCGCCACCCGAAGGCTCCATTACACCAAGTGGGGTAAATACTCCCTCAGGCCTGTAAATACTCCCTCAGGCCGGTAAATACTCCCTCAGGCCGGTAAATACTCCCTCAGGCCGGTAAATACTCCCTCAGGCCGGTAAATACTCCCTCAGGCCGGTAAATACTCCCTCAGGCCGGTAAATACTCCCTCAGACTGGTAAATACTCCCTCAGGCCTCATTGAGAGTCACTGCTATAGAACACCTTAATATCACTTCATAGTATTCTGCCCGAGCAACACCTATATGTCGTTATTACAGTGCACCTTAATATTACTTCATAATATTCTGTCCGAGCAACACCTATATGCCGTTATTACAGCGCACCTTAATCTCACTTCATAATATTCTGCCCGAGCAACACCTATATGTCGTTATTACAGTGCACCTTAATATCACTTCATAGTATTCTGCCCGAGCAACACCTATATGTCGTTATTACAGTGCACCTTAATATTACTTCATAATATTCTGTCCGAGCAACACCTATATGTCGTTATTACAGCGCACCTTAATCTCACTTCATAATATTCTGCCCGAGCAACACCTATATGTCGTCATTACAGTGCACCTTAATATCACTTCATAGTATTCTGCCCCAGCAACACCTATATGTCGTTATTACAGTGCACCTTAATATTACTTCATAATATTCTGCCCGAGCAACACCTATATGTCGTTATTACAGTGCACCTTAATATTACTTCATAATATTCTGTCCGAGCAACACCTATATGTCGTTATTACAGCGCACCTTAATCTCACTTCATAATATTCTGTCCGAGCAACACCTATATGTCGTTATTACAGTGCACCTTAATATCACTTCATAATATTCTGCCCGAGCAACACCTATATGTCGTAATTACAGTGCACCTTAAAATATCACTTCATAATATTCTGCCCGAGCAACACCTATATGTCGTTATTACAGCGCAGAGACATGAGCTTCTGACGGTATGTAGAAGAAGAATATTAAAACTAATTACACCATTTAAAAACCTTGGGCTGGATAAGTTTATCCTGTCAAAAATTGTTTAAGCCAATGACGATGCATGGGAAGAATTGACCTGGAAGCTGAGTTAGGCGCTACACGTTTTGGGAAGTTACTGAGTGCTTGATGAAATGCATCCACGTTTATTCCAGTTGCTTTCAAACGGTTCGTGGATGCACTGCATGCTCAAATATAGTCAACCAAAGAAGATAAAGTGGGCTACAAAAATTGTCAGAAGAAAGCACCCTGAAATAATTATGTAACCCGAAATTTCTTCACTAGTTTGAGCTTATAATTAACCAGCCATTGACCGGGGGAGGGCAAATATTGCTTCCCCTGTCGAATATTCGCGATAACTTAAAAAACGTTCAAGATAGCAACCTGAAACTTGCAGCACCTTCTTCCACATCTTCCTACGTCGGCTAAACGAAAAATAAAGGTATTTGGTCGATATTTTTATTGTATATACCCCGTCTTGTGACGTCATTTTACGCGAATTTAGCGATAAAATCACTAAAAATTTAAGGAGTTGTGTAATGGCGACATTTTAAGATAAACTAAAACCCAAAACAAGAAGAAAAAAAGATAGGAGATTGAATGTTCTATCAAACTGCTATCTCCAAATTGCAAAATTTTGGTTTTTGACCTCATGTTTTTCTTCAAAAATTACCTCAATAAAAAAAACGGAATATATGTTTGAGAACCACATATAGACAATACCCAAACCAAATTTAAAAGCAATATCTTTATTTTTGACTGACTTATGGCTCTTTAAGTATGAGTAACTCATGACGTCATATTTTGAAATTGCGTTTTTATTTTATTGACCAGATACAGACAAATAAATGCCAGCACTGTATTGCTGAGACAAAACTGGTCTAGAAACATACATTTTGTATTTATATTTATCAATTTCAAATTTGGACCATACGTGACCTGAACTTGAACCTTAGCTTGACACGAACTTCACTTTAATGAGGTCAGATGGTAAAATGACTCACTCTCGAATTATATGTGTAAAATAGCTCATAAAACATGTGTCGCACGACTTTCAAAAATCTTCTGCGCATAGTGACCTTTTGTGACCTGACCTTGACCTTTGCCAACAATCTCATTTAAGCTCATGCGGGATGTGTATTATATCTTTGGGATCACTTTGGGTGATCGTGGTCGCAATCAAAGGCTTTGGATGGAAAGTACGGTCCATAAACTGAAATGCCTCTGTGTGTGCCTCGAGTGTTTTAAATGTCAATACATACATGCCTCGATTTTGACCTTTGACCCGACCTTGACCTAATGTGACCTCAATTCGAAAATTTCGATTATGCTTTAGATGCGTCTTATTGAGAACTTACGAATACCGCCTTGCGCGTCTCGCTGCGATCATTGGTTCCGGAGATAACGAGGGGCAATATCCACCCCCCGGTCAATGGCGTTCGGCTGAGACCCCGGTCAAGCGCGGGTTTACAAGGATATGTTCATCATTTGGTTTTGTTATCATCATAGATACACACTATCAAGGTTAGGACAATATTTATCTGCTACTATGTAGTCAACTTAGGTAAATGCAGGGGCAGAGTTGGAGTAGCACATATTATTGTGAAATTTGAGGAAAATCAGTGAGTCAAAACTAAATATTCCAATTTGTAGTTTGGATCGTAAATGACAATCCAATTCCCTCTGTGTGTTTGCTTTTTATTTGCAATTTGCTTACAATATCAATGATAAGTATGGTATAGATCGGTTCTTTTATGCAACAAACATCAAGAGATGTGGCGTAGCTAAAACAATAATTAACAACCAAAATATATTTTCGTTTTTAAGCACGTGTCAAACTGACAGAAGGTAGGGCACGCCGAATTGGGGGGCGATATAAGCATGCAATAGTTGTTAAGTTATCAACAATATTCGGAAGGGTCAACAGTTTTACCCTCGACCCTAAAGAGTAAAGAATAGTTTAAGTTAAGTACTTTCCAACTACAACTGTTTGTACTTTTATGTTTGATGAGCTATTTTCCGTTCCTGCGAATAGATACACATTAGATGATGAATACCGTGATCAAGCTAACCCGGTTACTCAGGGCCTCCTGTAAGAGATTTTTGCTGGGGAGTTCAAACAATTTTGTCTGATGATGGGCATCCCCTTGCCAAATCTTGCTGTACTTTCGGATTTAATAATTGTTAAATGTTTTGCGAAAGGCACATTAACTGTACTTGTCTCATGAAGCACGATAATTGTATTTTATTTTCTATTTCATGCAGAGATAAGGAAACGAAGAAGATGGACCGAAATGATTGAGGCTGTAGAAGAATGCGCGCCGAAAGCGCTCAAATTGTGTTATCTTACCTGTCCAATTTCCCGAATTTCCTATATTTTAAATGGGTGTTCTTAATGCTATTCGACCCTTATTCTCAGTAGGTATTCTATCATCTTTGATATTAGGTACTTCTCAGTAGGTATATCTATGCAATAGGTTTTGCTATTTTTACATCACTCATAAAAAACGTGAGGTGAAGGATGTGTATCAAGGCAAACGAAAAGTAGACGTACGCGCATTTTTATACATCAATAAGTAAATTGGCTTGAGGTTAATTAATTACCAGTATTTCAGTATTCGTATATTTGTACACTACCATTAGTTACGACTCCTAAATGAGAGTGATGATAAAGTATACTCTATGAATGACACAGTGTAGAAGTAATGGGAGTAACGTAACTTAGTGCAACGAAACTGGTCCTTTGGGTAGGTATCCAAACTGGTTTAATCCCGCGTCCCGCTGACAGAATGTTTGAACACCCCCTAATATTTGTTTCCCTGAAATGACAAAAAGTGTGGTACTCTCAAACCGTCCTAACGCCCTCTCAGACCATTAGAGGGCCCTCTTAGGCCTCAGGTCACCTGGAAATGCCCTCTCAGGCCGGCCGAGGGCCTTCTTAGGGCGGCTGCCTAACCTCTCAGACCGGCCGAGGGCACCCCTAGGCTGACCGTGGGCCCTTTCAGACCAGCTTTAGATCCTATCAAGACCTGCCAAAGGCCTCTTTAGGCCCAAGGCCATCTCTGATCGGCTGAGGGACTCTTCAGGCCCTCAACCGGTCGTGACATACGAGAGCACTTGTTTGGTTTGGTTTGTGAACCAAGCAGTCCAGGGCCCGTATTCAGGTCGACGGCGTAACTTAAGTTTATCTTAAGTTACGCATTGTCGTACGCTATTTTGAGATGCAGGTCGACGGCGTAAGTATAATTTTTGCGTAAGTATAAACTTAAGTCAAACTTGCTCCATCGCAGACAACTTGCGATAAAGACCAATTTTGGCATTCACGTCCGACTGCGTACGTAAGTTGATCTTATGTTTGGTATTCTGATCATTTTTACTTAAGAACACCGTAAGTTTTCCTATTTGCTCAACACAGCCTACTTACGTATACTCAAAAGGTGACGCAAGCCTCAAATAAGGTAGTTATTTGTCAGTTGTTAATCATCAGTTAACTCGTAAATTAGATAGATGCTCTCTCTTTTTGTTAAAGAATACTTATTTTGAATTATTGTTTCAAAGGCATTTTATGAAGATGCGTACTTTCACAGATGCGTACTTCCAAGATACCAAATGAAATGCATAGGATCGGATCCTTGAAAATGTAAAACAGACTTAATACATCGCTGGATCTGACACCCATTTTGCACCATGCTTAGGTACTTATCCCGGTGCATTTTATGGGTGCTATGAGTAAAAGTCTCACAATTTTTAGCATTTCCAACTAGTCAAGATCAGACTTAACATGAACTCAGCTTAAAAAAAAAATGTTTGAAAGCGACAGAAGAGGTAAAATTGGGTCTGTCTGGTTTTTACCACTGACGGATCCAGAGGAGTGGGGGCATTAGGGGCAAATGCCCCCCCCCCCCCGAGGAGAATGGCGGGCATTCAATACAAGGATGTCCCCCGCCCCGCGTGTTCCTGCATTGGCTGTAGGAAGTGATAATTAGGAAGAAGACAAATGTTCCCAGTCAATGACTTTCGTTTTGAGAACCCGAAACCCACCCCCCTCCCCCGCTCAACGATTTTTCGCGCTGACGACCCGACTCCAACCCCTCCCCCCCCCCCCCCCCCCCGGTTCTCGGGCCGTGTTTTGGGAGGGTTCTGCGGCGACATTTGCCGATAATACGGAAATGCGATCTTCACGGTTTCTTCCTAACTGCCTCAAGTATGAAGGAGTTACATGGGTTTACGGTGATTGAAACAAGTTCAAATTGGTTGATGTTAATGCAATATCATAAAAATTGCATGGCAGAGGCGGTTTCAGGGACTTGACAGGGGGAGGTTTCCAGGAAGTATTCAATGCTTGGCGGGAAGCCAATAGAGCGATGTAAGGGGCATTTATAGCTATCAAGATTCAAAAGATAACCTCTCCTTCCATTATATGCAAAATGTATTACATATAGAGTTGCAGGGGCGTGTTCAGACACATTAAAAGGAGGGTGACTGGCATGGTGATGACGATATGCCAGCGACTACGGCGCAATAGACGGTTAGTGTATATTGATATATACACATGAGGCCAAGAGAGGGAATGGAGTCATGTTTTGCAGAGGCACGCTCAGGAATGGAAGAAAGGGGGTCATATTATTGCAAGGAAACTAAGATGCATGGGCCTACAATGACATAACTTACTGCAGTTTTCGGATGAAACACGCACCAGAGCGTACTCTACGAATGATTATAAGATAATAGACGAGTCCAGGTAGGGTAAAAAGGAGGGTAACCAATGTGAATTGAAGTTGTAAGTGAAATAGTCACTGTTGATTAGTTAGTATCATTATAGCGGAGAATATACCTATCAAAAGGTCTTGCACCTCCCAAGTTTGGATCTTGGATACGGCTATGATGAAGTTAAACATGCAAAAAGGAACTATCTACGATCAGTAACTTATGTAAAGTGCTAGGTAGCAACTTGCCTGCGGTTTATACTTTCTTTATTTGACCTCCCTTTTTCACTAACCTGGCACTGCCTATGGCAAAAAAATATGTTTGATTACTGTTTTGTCTAATGTCACATTAACACACCGTTTCCTTTATAGAAAAAGAAGAAGAAAAAAGACGGTTTTATAAGGCATTTATTTTACCCCCAAATTGAGTGACCTGCACGCGCCTATGATTTTTGAATTGTCACAAATCACCACAATATATCAATCTGCAATTCAATGTCTAACGATCCCCATTCATTGCGTTAAAATCGGTTGATAAAAAATACTGCTGTGTTCGATCCCAAATACCTTTAATATTTGTAGTTTTTGCCCCCCTGTTGCCCCCTATTAAAAATTTCGGATTTGTGTATTTCTTAGAAATGTAGATCGTGTTGAGGGGAATCAACCGCCGTTTGATTTTGTGAAATTCGGACGTGTAGATCTTGAGATCTCCGGGGAGGGGGGGGGGGCGGAGTCCGCCCCTTGCCACTAATAGGGGAGAGCCAAGATAGCCTGCCACTAATAGGGCTAAAACAGTGAGAATGTCATACTAGCGGCGGCGTTGAGTCGACCTGGGTTCGAGCCCCAACGCGGGGAGTGTTTACTCTCGACTGGGATGGCATGCGGCTGGTGGCAACGGCCGTTCATGACCAGCTGAGGTCGGTGGGCATGGATAACCGTGTTGAATATTTAGGACAAGCAAAACTCTCAAACTATAATTCTGCCGGTGAACATGAATTGCTCGATCGGATGAGGTGTCAGGTTTCAGTCAACGAGCTCTGCTTAGCGTAGGGCTAGAAATTCATTCATGCAAAGGTTTCGGGTGAAATATATAAAAGAAAATGGTATAAAACAATGCTAATCTTAAGTTATCTGAATAAATGATTATGAGATATGTCCCATACGTATGTATGATGTAATGTATTTATATGTTTTATATGTATGTAATGCATTTAATGGATTATTTAATGTATTACATATATTATGATGACTTCAATATATTTAGCGTAATGTATGTATGTTACATGTTTTGTATGGTTTGTTATTGTTTTTTTTTCAGCACAAGATGTGAGCTGCTTAAGTTTACTCACGAAAGTCTTACGTATAAATTTCAGATATTTGACCTGAATTCGAAATGAGCGTAGGTTTTCAACCTGAATGCCAAACTAACTTACGCTTGGCGACCTGAATGCAAAATGTCGTAAGTTTTCTACTCCGGCGTAAGTAGCATGCTAAGATTTGTGACCGGAATACCAGATTTTAACTTACGCAAAAATATGTACTTACGCCGTCGACCTGAATACGGGCCCAGGGGGGACGCAGGGAGACGCGTGTCCCCCTACTTTAGAAAACTGAAGGTTTTCAGATAACTATGGGGACGCAATAGGGGGACGCACCTGAAACGGCCTTCCTTCTCCTTGGCTGTGTCCTTTCGCTGTTGCTTTACAAATCTAAGCGTCTTGCATGTGCGTATGTTCGAGGGTGTGACAGTGTGTTCCTCCCTTACGCAAACAATGAACTATGAGAGTAAGTGACGGTTCAAAAAAATGACAGCGAAGAAAACATTGGAAACACTGCTGCCAGTTTCAGAAGTTTTCCCTGAAATCTAGAGGTTTCGAAGTGACGTTTCAGGGAAGATTTTCACAAAACCTCTGAATTTTCAATCAGGGTCTTTTTTCAAATAATTTTCTGAAATTGAGGTTTTCATGTAAAAAAACTGATTTCTAGAGGGAAACGATTTGTTACGTCTGGCAGCAGTGAGTGGAAAATAATCGCTGTTTTTTTTTGCGGTTGGTGATCAGTGATCACTGATCATTCATAAGCACCAAGAGTAATTTGGCTTCGTCATTTCCGCTTAACCCGGTAGTCACTGGGGTATATTCTGTAACACGACTCAATGGGGGGGGGGGGGGGGGGGGGGTAGACCCCCTGGTATCTTCAGAACCAATGATCGCAACGGGACGCGCAAGACGGCATTTGAAAGCGTTCAATGAGATAAACCTAACGCACACTTAAACATTTCAAATTAAGGTCACATGTCACGTCACGGTCAAGTCAAACGTCAAAATCGAGGTATTTGAGTTTATGGACAATACATGCCATCCATGGCCTTCGATTGCGCCTATAATCACCCAAAGTGATGTCAAAGGTATGATACATATCCCACAAGAGCTAAAGTGAGATTGTTGGAAAAGATCAAGGTCAAGGTCAGGTCACAAAAGGTCACTACACACAAAATATCTACGAAAGTCATGCAGCACATGTTTTATGGATGCTTTTACGCGTAGAATTCGATAGTGGTAGTCATTTTAGCACCCGGCTTCATTTACGTGAAGTTAGTGTCAAGTTCAGGTCAAGTTCAGGTCACTGAAGGTCAAAATTGGAAATTGATAAATCGAAATGAAAAAAGCATGTTTATATATCAGTTTTATCTCAAACAAACAGTGCTGGCATTTATTTGTCTGTACCCGGCCAAAAAAAACTCAATTTTAAAATATGACGTCATGATTTACCCATACTTTATATGCCATGACAGTCAAAAAAGATGATATAATTTTGAAATTTGGTATGTTAGTTGCCCATATGTCGCTATCTGACATATATTCCGTTTTTTTCAATATCTTTGAAAAATTTGATTTTGTGAGCCTTTTTGCAAAAAAAGTTTTATTTTTGGGGTCAAAAACCAATATTTTAGATATTTTGAGATAGCTGGTTTGTAGCCCTTGCAATTTTCTACCTTATAGCGTCTTTCTATTGCATTTTTCTTCAAATGCGGCATTTGTACGGCCTGGCAAAGTTTAGCCGATTTTGGTGTCAAAATCGTGTTTAGTAACGTCACTAAATTCACTATATCTCGAAAAATTTCTGACGATTTTTTTCATTTTTTTCTCAAAAGGTGTAAAAACGATGCCTGGAAAGGTACGGAAAGTTTAGCGTCGATATCTGCATTAGTTATTGAGATATTTATAATATTCCTAAGGGGGGGGCTACCCCCCCCCCCCCAGTGACTCGCGGGTTAATATGTATATGTCCAAAACCTGGGGGACAGCGGAGCCGGAGAGGTCATCACGCGACGCTTCAGTTGCAATGGCCCAGACCGCAACATTTCAGGTTCCAAATCGAAAGTCGCCGAAATCGGTATTTATAGACAGAAGCAGAAAATGGAAAATATTTTGCTCATTTGTAATAATGCAATAAAATATACAAACACGGCTATTCGGCTTCTCGTCATTATCAGCGTGAAATTTATCTTTGATGATGACGCGAAGCATAGTGATTTGTATAGTGTTCATAGTGTCATAGTGATTTTAAGTATTACAAATGAACAAAAGGCTATTGATTTTCCATTTTCTGCCCATAGTTACGAATTATGATCGTGTTGTAAAACGCGATCAAAACAATTTAAATCGGTATTATCGCTACGCAGCGGCGCGAGTTACCCCAGTGTAATGGCACAGGCCACAGATACATATATCCTTATATTGCCCTCACTGGCGGATCCAGGGGGAGGGGCAGCACGGAAAATGCCCCCCCCCAGGAATCTGGGGGGAGGGCATTCAATACAAGTATGCCCCCCGCGCGTTCCCTGCGCTGAACATGAAAAACGATGATCTTAGGAGAAAACTTCATGAAAACTGAAGTTTTTTTTTCTTCTCGAATGATTGAATTTGAAGTTTTTATGTATTCCTTTCTTTCAATGATACGACAATACAGCGCACCTGATGAAATTCAAACAGCCCCAGTGACACTTACCCAGCGGGGCAGAATCTGCCCCTCCCGGATTTTCCCAATAACGTGAAGACTATGATAGATATAAACGTGAAACTTGCAGTACCTTATGCTGCATCAATTATACGTCTTCTCACCAAATTGCAATGAAATTGATATAGATCATAGTACTAGAGATAATAACGTTTTAATGACGTCATGTCATGTCATTTTTGGTGGAAAAACGATAAATGTTTGAGAAATCGTAAAAAATAGAGTTTTGAAGCAAATTGCAAATAAAAAGCGTCAAAAGAAAGGAAATGGCATTCTCTTCGAAATGGCTATGTTGGATTTTCGAAATTTTGTTTTTTGGACCCAAAAAAATAAATATACTTTTTTCGGAAAAAATCCAGTCAATTTGTGTGAATTTGAAAAGTTAATTTCTTAGCTCGAATACCAAAATAAGGTGACCGGCCCAATTCCGCGGAGGGAAAAAATAGAAGTACCTTTTTGCCACAAAAAATGCCACCCCCCACGGAGAGAGGCTGAATCCGCCAGTGATTGCCCTCTTCACCTTATCTGAAACCCCAACATTGCCCTACCGCTACCCCTATGCCGGTGAATGGGAGCGTCACCCTACTTCGTTTTTTTTAAAAACATTTACAGCCCTGCCAAGCACAATATCCTCTTGGGACCAAGGAGCTAATTGGATATCGCACGCTGTCCGGGGGTATGGGGGACGGGTCAACTTTGTCATTGGTTCCGCCCAGGGATCATTCCACGTCAAATCGCACAAGAAATTCCCCGACTCCCTCCGATTTGGATGAAAATTGGCACACCTGTAGTGTCAAGTGAAAGAAACATACACATTACACACACACTTTTAGGTCCGGGTGACCTCAAGGGTCATATTTAGAGGTCATCAAAGGTCACGATTATTTGCGTACTTTATATCAATCAAACGCCTATATATTTTATGCTAATGGACTTAGCGGAATCAAACTAATATCTAAGTGCTCCACAGGGTTGGACCATTCGGAAATAGGGGCAAAAATCTACGTGACCTGAATTTGACCTTTGACCTGACGAGGCAAAAATCATAAAATTTATTTTTCTATAAGTTTGCCTGCTCGTAACTAGTCCAAACTTGGCAAAATAAATTAACGTAACATCCTCTAAGAATGTGCAAAAAAGAATGTCGGAGACTTTTTCACTTTTTGAGATACCGCCCTTTGAGTATGGTAAGGAAGTGAAACGGAGCAATGCCCAGAAGCTATTTTCATGTCGCTTGCCATAATGTCGATTTCTTTGGCCCGATTGACGTCCAATTTATAGGGTAGCTTCCAGTTGACGAATTCAATAACTTCCCGAGTTTTCAGCTTGATCTGACCTCGCATGACCTAGCATGACCTAGGCATAGTGTATTGCCCATAGATACGTATTACCTATATGTAATACGGTGTTTTATAGATGTTCATGAGCATAACACATATGCACAGGTGTTAACCCGCGCACTGCAGGGGGGGGGGGGGAGTGATTTCCGCCCCCCCCCCCCCTCAGGTTTTTCGCAGATAGCAAAAAAACGGTGGCGCGCAGGGTTTTGGCACACCTGTTAGGACATCAATTGCGCACACTTCGAAAAAAATAGCATCGGGTTATCTCAGGTCAGGTCCCCAGACCAGGTCATGTGACTCCACCTCCAAAAATGTTTGCAGTTCACCGATCAGTTTTAAACTTACAGGATGTCATGAGGGCATAAGTACTTATAATTCGTATACCTTGGAATGTTGATATCGGTGAACTAAGGTCAGGTCAATTTCGTGACCTCCCCATAAGTAAATGGGGAAATATACCAATGCTTCCATTGCAAGGACATGCATGATATTAGTCCAATTACTTCTGGATCATGTTATTATAGGATATTCTTGATGATCCAAGTGTAAGTTTTGTTCAGTGACCCCTATGAGGTCATTTGAGGTCATCCGAGGTCACCATCACTTTTTGTAAAGAACTCCCGACATAATGAAGATAGAGAAATAAAACAGACAGCAATATGTTTGTCTCGTCGAGACACGTCTTCCCATATCCAACATGCCCTACTTGGGTCACCACTTGACCTTGATCTTAGGTTAAATTTTTAAGTTGACTTAACAAGATAACCATGTACATCATTCCAAGCGCCTTGACGAGATAAACACAATGGCGTAAACGGTTTTCCGTTATCTTTATTCAGTAAAAAGTTAATAGCGAAAAACAATTTTGCAAAAAAAAATTGTTTTCCTTTTTTACCTCTGGAGCCTCAAATATTGACCTGAGATCAAATTTGAGGATATTATGTCGATTGCAAATTGCACTGGCTGGCGTTTACTTTTTTTCTGTTTGTTTCTAACTAGCATAGATTCCGAGATATATGGGAATTTCTGGAGCGAAGTCCTAAAACAGGAGAGAGAAAAATGCAAAATTTGACCTTCCATGACCTCTGGTGACCTCAATTTTGGCCTGACCTAAAAAAAATACTGAAATACTTTCGATAGAGCTTTTATCAAGCTATCGAATGCCGTTTCCCGCTTGTCGCTACGTAGCGTAGTTTTCGAGATCTCACGGGGGGGGGGGGAATTAACCCCCTGCAGTTCGTGTTCGGTGCAACTCCCTGCAGTGCGCGGGTTAACAGGTGACATTTATGGTTTGCATTGAGATCATGACCCTGGATGACCTTTTCAGAGGTTAGCCGAGGTCACTGACCTTTGATGACCTGATGATATTTTTGGCCTCTCGAGGTTTCTAGGACATTTTAGGATGCTGATTTCAAATTTGGAATCCATTTTTACATAATTGTATATTCCACTGGGGTCATGTACTTCACACATCAACCGAGGTCACTGACCTCCGATGACCTGAGATGACATTTTTGGACTCTGATAGCTTTTAGGACATTTTGTGACGCAGATTTCAAATTGGCACACATATTTTGCATAATATTATACATAGGCATTATAAATATCAAATGCATTCCAAATTTGAAATGAGCATCCTAAAATGTACTAGAAACCTCCAGGGGCCAAAAATATTATCTGAGACCATTCTTGTTAACAAAAATCGAGCCACGGCTCTATTTTTTGCCAATTCTGAGCCATATCATAAACAAGTAACAGAAAAAAAAATCGAGCAACAAAAAAAAATACATAAAAACGAGACACGTTTTCGTTATCATAAACGTTTATCTGCGACAGTTCCTGGCGCAGAGGTCGCGCCAAGTTCGTACAAAGATCGAAAAACGAGCCAAAAATTGAAGCAAGGTGGGGGCTTCGTTTTTTCAAGGCACTTATATTCATTTTCAATAATTCCTTCGTTGCTGCTGCGTAAGGCATACACTGCTGCTGCGTAAAGCATATACTGCTGCTGCGTTGCTGCTGCGTTGCTGCTGCGTAAGGCTGCGATACATGTACCTGTGCTGCTGTACAATTATTGTTGCAGGCCTGCAACCGTGCTGCTCCGAGTAAACGGTGATGGCTGGTGTTATTTTCGCCGAAAATAAGTGCATGCCTATGCCGGGTCTGTGCGTCCCAGGTGGGCGTCGAATACGGAGGCGTGTGTGGTCTGAAGATGGTGAGTTAGGGAATGCAACTGGGGCCACCGAGATGACCGAATAACGCGCTACCCGTCACACCACCGAGATGACCGAATAACGCGCTACCCGTCACACCACCGAGATGACCGAATAACGCGCTACCCGTCACACCACCGAGATGACCGAATAACGCGCTACCCGTCACACCACCGAGATGACCGAATAACGCGCTACCCGTCACACCACCGAGATGACCGAATAACGCGCTACCCGTCACACCACCGAGATGACCGAATAACGCGCTACCCGTCACACCACCGAAATGACCGAATAATGAACGCGCTACCCGTCACACCACCGAGATGACCGAATAACGCGCTACCCGTCACACCACCGAAATGACCGAATAATGAACGCGCTACCCGTCACACCACCGAGATGACCGAATAACGCGCTACCCGTCATACCACCGAGATGACCGAATAACGCGCTACCCGTCACACCACCGAAATGACCGAATAACGAACGCGCTACCCGTCACACCACCGATATGACCGAATAACGCGCTACCCGTCACACCACCGAGATGACCGAATAACGCGCTACCCGTCACACCACCGAGATGACCGAATAACGCGCTACCCGTCACACCACCGAGATGACCAAATAACGAACGCGCTACCCGTCACACCACCGAGATGACCGAATAACGCGCTACCCGTCACACCACCGAGATGACCGAATAACGCGCTACCCGTCACACCACCGAGATGACCGAATAACGCGCTACCCGTCACACCACCGAGATGACCGAATAACGAACGCGCTACCCGTCACACCACCGAAATGACCGAATAACGAACACGCTACCCGTCACACCACCGAGATGACCGAATAACGCGCTACCCGTCACACCACCGAGATGACCGAATAACGAACGCGCTACCCGTCACACCACCGAGATGACCGAATAACACGCTACCCGCCACACCACCGAGATGACCGAATAACGCGCTGCCCGTCACACCACCGAGATGACCGAATAACACGCTACCCGCCACACCACCGAGATGACCGAATAACGCGCTGCCCGTCACACCACCGAGATGACCGAAGGCGGTCGGCATAACTACCATAAGGTAAAAACAATTATTAACCAGTATTGTCATGGTGAAAGCTTTATTGGTAAACGAAACAAAGACATCAAACAGCAAATCAGTAAAGCAATACAGCTTCCCTCTCTTCCAATATAAATGTTGACGTATGTTTCCAATATACAATATTGGAAACATTCTTCAATCACGCAAATTGACGCAAAACATAGGAACGGTTTCTTGCTTTCCACGACTGGTCGCGACAGGCTTTAGTCATCAAAGTGAAGCTATTTTGCATCATACAATACAAATGTAGATGTTCTCAAATAATATGTATTTTCAAGATAGCACAACATGGTAAATATTTCCTTCAAACAAGATTATTTTCTCTCGAACTGCTGTCCTTTGTCAAACTGCTGTCGTCTTCGAGTTAAACAAATAGGTGCTGCAGTGATCATACACACAGAGTACACATACGCACATCTCCACGTTTGCTAGCCGGCGTCGTCCCGCTGTTTCTTCATCAAGTGTTTTGCAGTGCAGCCATATACCAATTTAATTTCAGGCTTCGGACTGATGGCAAGTTTCCCCGTAGGTGAACGTCTCCAGTCTCCGCCCATGGGTCACCGGAGATTCTTTCTTGCTCCGATATCAGGGGCCCGGGAACAGGGGGGGGGGGCAGTGGGGGGCGCTTGCCCCCAATATCTGGACCGGGGAGGGGGGGGGGGGCGCCCCCAACTTTGGCGAGCATAAGTTTCCCTAAAAATTAGCTCTTTCAATTTTCTTCACAAAAAGTTATATAAAATATGAAAGCCTTTTTATGTCACTTTCATGTTTCTTTTCTTTTCTTTTATAGCATGTCATAAGTATTATTATGATATAGCTTTGCCTTTATAGCAGTATCGTATACCTTTCTCTTCCTTGCTTTTCCTTTTTCCATTATGTTCTATGAGATATAATGGCAAACTTTGGTAGCAGTACATTTGGTAGCAGTTGTCTGTTTGGCGCGTCATCGTTAAAATAGCGCACTGACGGCGATAAACATCTGCTGCATTTGGTTTATAAGTTTATCCCACGTCAACGTTACGGATGTGGTCAAACTGGCGTGCGACCCTCTGCTGTCCTCTCTGTCCCTGCCGACGGGGCGGTAATTGCAAGCAAGAGTTATCGTAAATGTCGTAGGTTACCGTGATATGGTGATGAAGCGGTCGGTGTAGCCCACACTGGTGAGCTTCTTCAAGAAGAAAAAAACGTCGGGCGTCAGGTACCAGTATTTTACCAGACGACAGGCGGGTTCACAAAGGCATACGGTTCATAGTAGGAAACGGGGATGGCATGACCCCCACTTTTTCATAATGTTTGCTTTTTATGTTAATCCGCGCCGTGCCGGGGGCGGGGCATTTGACGCCCCCCCCCCACTTAAATTTTTTGAGGATAGAGAAAAAACGGCGGCGCGCCGTTTTTGCCGTTTAAAAAACGGCGCACCTCGCACAGCGCCGCCGTTTAAAAAACGGCACACGGCGCACAGCGCCGCCGTTTCAGCCGCCGTTTTTGGCACACCTGTTCGGGCATCAATTACCCACATTGTGTGAAATTCTTGACCACGGGTCATCTCAGGTCAGGCCACGTGACCACATCTCTAAATATGTTTGCGGTCGTACCACAGCCACAGTTTTTGGCCGATCGGTGTCAAACTTACAAGATTTCATAAGGTCATAGGTACCTACAATTCGAATATCTAAGATGTTGTATATCGGTGACCTAAGATCGCCGGTCGGGTCAATTTCGTGACCTCCCATTACAAGTCAATGGGGAAATATTAAAATGTTTCCTATTCCGAGGCTTCGCATGATATCAGTTAAATTCCTCCTTCTTTCGGCATGATATAGGATATTATTAATGATGCAGGTTAATTTTTTGTTCAGTGACCCCTACAGGGTCAGCCAAGGTCAGCTGAGGTCACCAACACTTTTTGTGTCAATAACTCTCGATAGAACGAAGATAAAGAGTGAAACCGGCATCAATGTGTTATTCTCGTCGAGACACGTCTCCCAATATGCAACATGACCACTTGGGTCGCCACTTGACCTTGACCTGAGGTCAAATTTATAAGTTGGCCTAAACTGGCCCAAATGAATGTGATTCGAAGCGCTTTGACGAGACGAACATGATGGCGTCAAAATCATTGCCATATTGTATTAGGTATTTAGGTATTAGGTAAACAAGTTATTTGCGAAAGTTTTTCCAAAAAAATAGCTCTTTTGACATTTGATGACCTCCGGAGCCTTAACTATTGACCTGAGATAAAATTTGGTGACTCTTTAAGATTGCATATTTCAAGAGCTTTCTATTGCTTTTCCGTTTGTTCCTAGCTATCATAGTTCCCGAGATATTTGGAGGTTTCTGGAGCGATGTCCTAAAACTGGAAAATCTGACCTTTGATGACCTCTGGACTCTGGTGCAGACTGGTTATTGATTCGACACTGATTGAATCGATTGGAATCGTTCAATCAAAATTCTTTGAATTGAAAAATAATTGATTTACCACCAGATCTTTTGACTCATGAATCGTGATTGAATCAAACCCGGATCAAAACATTAAACAAGGCTGATTTAATCAAAAGATTTAACGATTCTTAACAATTCAAGTACACTGATAAATTGTGCAAATACATGCAGTCCCAGTTGCTACATTAATTTATACTGAAATAGTATTGCTGTAACAATGTTTTAATGATCATATATATGTATGTTTCCATTTGTATTCATTTGATATAAATTAACCACATATATTTAAATGTTGAATCAAACGTGAATCGATTAAAATATTTTTTTGATTCTTTGAATCGGAAAGAATCAATTCTCAAAATTGTATCCGTGAATCGAACGGTGATTGAATCATTCAGATTCCAAAATGAATCACGATTGAATCGTTCCAAAAAAAAGTTATATCAATAACCAGTCTGCTCTGGTGACCTCAATATTGACCTGAACCAAAAAAATGTTGAAATAGTTTCAAAGTGATTTTTGATGAGCTTTCGTATCGTGTTTTCGGTTTTCCAATGAGGAAAATTTGAGAACGAAAAGGTGCACCAATATGAGAAGTGAGAAGATTGCCCCAAACAAATATTTGTTTCGCCCCCCCCCCACAACTTCAAAATCGCTCCCGGGCCCCTGTCCGATATTGAAAGAAAGTATTCGTTTAACAATTAGTTTTAACGAATAAAACTTTAAACTTGACCAATCAACAAGTACAGGAAATCACTCAAGATTGCCAGTAGTAGCGAAAATCCATGAAATCGCACAGCACAATCCCTCCCATACAAAGCCGGCGACGTGATTGTTTACAAATTTATCAGGGGTCCGGTCCGCCACTTCTACAATAGGCGGAAGTGGCAATAGGCCGGCAGATCCGCTGATTGGCTTAAGACCGCGTGACGTCATAGTACCCTACCGGCCGAACGTCAGTGTGCGTTCAGCGCTAAAAGCCCCTTTTTCGGGAAGCAATATCTTGAATGCTATTCGGCCGGTTTGCACACAACTAATCTGAAAAGAAAGATAGTTCAATTTTCTCGAGATAATCCCTCTACCATTTTTCACCTAACCTACCCGATTTATTACGGCGCGAAGGGTGAAGTTTTCACTGCACATGACAACGTTGACCACCGCAATTGTATCCGCATGTGGTTTCTCGCGCGGAGGTGCCCCCACGCACGATAGCGTAATTGGTAAGGCACTGGACTCCACATCTGGAGATCCGTGTAAGAATCTCTTGCAGGAGAAAAACTTATCGGCGAGTGTATGAGCTTTGTCGCTTATTGCTGTGCTTCCAATTGTTAAATGGCATTTAGTACCGCAATGCGAAGCACTATTCATCGCACATTTAACTATTTCCTAACCAAATACATCGGAGAATAGGAACGGTATTGATGAATTGGGCACATGCGAGGGGGCCCAGTGCCCCATCTGAGAGAGATGGCCGACACACCATACCACGTCCTGATCGAGTGCTCAGCGTTGGTGGGCACCAGACTGATAACGATCGCGGCTACAACCGACTGAAGCGGTCTGGAGTGACACAACAACAACATTAACAACAACAGCTTGCTGTCACCGGCGTCGACCTGCTGGATGTCGCTGACGGATATGAACTCGCGCAGGATATGGTTGTGTCTGCTTCGGATGGTGTTTGTTTTACCGCGGCTGTGCCAGTGTATGTTTCGTTGTTGAGTCGCATGCTGTGTGGCGTTTGCCGCAGCTCCGGTACCTAGCGCTGGTTTGGAGCCGGTAACGCTGCAGGTACGTAGCCATAATTTGTATCAGGGGGGGGGGGGGGGGTAAAATTTGTGAGTGGCAGATACAATTTGAGTGGCATTTGAGTGGCCGTGAGTGGCAGATAAAATTTTCCTCCGTTTCGTCAGTGACAAGTTGTTGACCGGGGGGGGGGGGGGGGCGTAGGGTCGTCAGAAGAAACGCATTTGTATCTAGTGTAAACCGGTTTGCTCAGGGGGGGGGGGGGGCATGGCCCCAGTAGCTCTCCCATTGGCTGCGTCCCTGTAACGCCGTTATATTGTCCCATCATTTCGTTTCATTTCGTTCTGCCTACAGCTGGTTCATGATTTCCAATGCCAACATCTCAACCATATATCATTGTTTATACGGCTGAAATGCCCGGCGCACACAAATGCTGTTGGTTACGGTATAACCTGTGGATCATTGCGAGAATTGAGCCAGGTGTCGAGTCTTGCTGCGAACAAAGGCGGATCCAGAACGGATGTTTAGGAGGGAGGGGGGTTCCCAAAAAATATCACACAATTCTGAAAACTCATTGGATTTGGCATGATTATGCAATATGCATTGAGAGCTGATATAAAAAAAAATCCTTGGTAAAAGTTGCTTAGATTTTTTATATATCAGGAAATGTGTCAATTTTGCGCCGATTTCAGGCGGTTTGGGGGGGGACATTGACCCTTCTCCCCCTCCCCCCTCCCCCCCCCCCCCCCTGAATCCGCCCATGACTGCAAAGGATGCGGGTGATGGCGCCAAACACCTCGCGTTTTGGATTGTTTCTAAGGACTATCTGGGTTACATGATACTAGATTAGTCATGATAGTGGTAAGCAAACGTGAGTTTCCCTTAAAGGCACAGTCGAACTATTGACTGTGCGACCGCCCTCAATCGGCCAAAGATAGATCGTAAAGGCAATGCGGCGGAGGCCGTCTGGCGATTAGGGGTATTATGACGTCAACGCTCGGTAGTTATAAATTCCATCCAGAGATAACGCTACTGTCGGTGTTGCCCGGGAGTGTTCTACCTTCCTATATAGCCTATTTCTCCTCGGAATGTTGCAGACGCAAAAGTAGTGTTGTCCGCTAGCCAATCAGCGTCGCGGCTTGAGTACCTCTGCGCAGGCCGTGGCGAAGTTTAGTTCCAACTAGGCCTGGCAATCCCCCCGTAACGTCACCGCGAGGACGCCGAGGGCATTTACATGTTAAGGCTATGGAGGTCTAGGAGTTTTCTATATTGAGTTTCGAACACTTCTAAATACTATTTATTTAACAAATGCATGTTGCCATGTTCGCTACTGCTTCTTCTATCTAAAAGGTTATTTGAATCAATTACCCCCATTGTGTTAACATTTTGACCTCACGTCATCCCAGGTCAAGTTACCAGGTCACGTCGTGACCTTACCTCCAAAATGTTTTAAGTCGTGACAAAGCCACAGTATTTGTCAGAGATATTTGAAAATTCCAGTATTGCATCCGGGGTCGATATATGCATAACGGGTCATCTACTCCAATGGCAAGACGTTTACCAGCATCATGTAAGCCAGCCACTAAGGGCGACTTTTGGTACCATGTAGTGCGATTATCACCCCAAATGTCATGAGCCACTTTGGAATGTACGATTTGGAGTACGGTTTAGTTTAAACTCGACGGATGGATGAATTACAGAGTTGATATAGATAAGATAGTTATGTAGGGTAGCATTTTTGTGTTAGGTTAAGAAAAGGTTATTTGAATTAGACGAATCTCCCAGCCGTGCCCTGGTTGGGAGGGGGTCATTTCGATCCCATCCTGAAGTCTTTCGGGAATAGCAGAAAAACTGCAACACGCAGCACCGCAAAATTTGGTACAGCTATTCTGGCATCAATTACCCCCATTGTGTTAACATTTTGACCTCACGTCATCCCAGGTCAAGTTACCAGGTCACGTCGTGACCTTACCTACCAAAATGTTTTAAGGCGTGACAAAGCCACAGTATTTGTCAGAGATATTTGAAATTACAGTATTGCATTCGGGCATATCCTTCCCGTTGCGACTCTCGGACTTGAAAGTTGGGCCTCAGGTACTTTGTACACGCCACGGTTCTTGTGTACTTAACATGAGACCCAGATTAGGGATGGTTCAAATTACTAGTACATACAATGTCCTCTGTTTTCCCAGGCCCAGTCACGGGTAGCGACGCCCATGAGTATTATTGTACACTTAAACGCTGGGACTTTGACCATAAACCCACCATGTAGTTATTAATTAATCCTTATAATATACCTACCAATCGTATAGCAAATATCCCATTTAGTAACAATGGGTGTCTTCCCAAAGACATTTTGCACTATAACTAATTCTAACTTTTATAATTAATATATCTCCGCTTCCGTCACCTTGGCCTGTCGCCAAACTTTGTTTACACGCCAGCTGACAACGACCGGTAAGTATAGACAGCGTTCATGGCGGCCAGGCTATGACAGCACATGACCTTATTTACGCTGTAGGGGTTAGGTTAAGCCGCTCAATAAACCCTATCACGCTCTCACTAAACCTCCGTTCCTGGCAGAGTGCAGGGACTTGTATTTGAGCCACCACAACATGACATTGCACATCAATCACCAGCTCACAAAATTATTTGGCGCAATTTTCACTCAAAATATAGTCATTGTTCAAATGATGTCATGGACGAATGACGATCCTTATTTTTCCCTGTGTTTCTTCCTGCGTCAATATATCTATCTGCGTAGATATAACGATGATCATGGTGGACGATCAGTTGACATCTTCCGGAAATATGTATGTTTCAACAAAGTTAGGTAAGATACATTCCAAATAACATAACAGGTACAGTCTTGAAAGATGCATAGTGCCTAACAGTTACGTTTGTAACATCCAAAACGCTGTGAGTTTTATGGTCAGTATGACCTCCTTAAAGAGAATAGTTCACCTTCAACATGGGATTTTGAAACTGAAATAGCAGGTTTTGTAAGCCGTGTTGAGAAATCCTTATCTGCAACTTTTCTTGGCTGAAAAGACTCCAGCCGAAGATATTTTGACTTTTTGGCGGAAGGAATGCGGCGCATATATGATATACCGTACTGTCTGAGAGTGCCAGCACTGGTCTGAGCATGCGCAGACCAATAACGGCACACCATAACATTAATAATGTACGACCTTCTGTCCTGATTGGCGCGATGTAGGACTATTTTGAAAGAAAAAAAAGAAACTGTATTAAAAAATATAATACAATCGTGTTCTGAAATTTTCGAAGGTGAAACATTTCCTTTAAAGGAAATAGTTCACCTTCAACATGGGATGTTGAACTGAATAGCAGTTTTTGCAGCCCGTGATTGAGAAATCCTTATCTGCAACTTTTCTTTGGCTTGAAAAGACTCTCCAGCCGAAGATATTTGACTTTTTGGTGAAGGAATGCGGCGCATATATGATATACCGTACCGTCTGAGAGTGCCAGCACTGGTCTGAGCATGCGCAGACCAATAACGCACACCATAACATTTATAATTTACAACCTTCTGTCCTGAATTGGCGCGATGTAGGACCATTTTTGAAAAGAAAAAAAGAAACTGTATTAAAAAAATATAATAAAATCGTGTTCTGAAAATTTCCGAAGGTGAACTATTTCCTTTAATGCACTATGTACAAGAGTTAACATAATTATGATTGGACATTGTACGTATGTAATAATGTTAATAAAACAGTGTACTGATATTGCCGGGCAGACCACAACAATGAACAATTCTCCCTTTCCACGATCTTCCACAAATATTTCAGAACGTATCTAGATAGCCGTTATGTAGTATTTCAAATTCACTGATGGGAACTGGTAAATTCCATAAGATTAGAAAACTAGTAAACATGATTACTTTCTTAACTTCGCCTAACTGTACTACACTGCACACGCAAGAAACTGAAGTTTCCGGCACCGTAGGTACCAGAAACGTAGTATGTTCAGCGTTGTTGTTGTTTTCGTTTCATCTGTCTTTAGCGCGCAAGAATTGTATGATCTGGCAAAGTTAGTTGCTACTTTGGTGTTCAGTCAAATATTTTTTAGATTGCATACGAAAAGTTCTTAATACTTCTTATAAATACAAAAACTAAGAATTATGTGTCATCAAAATATGTTTTTTATTTCTAAACTTCTAATATATGTGCGATCAATTGTTTCATGAATAAAATAATTAAATGTCATGGAAAACTTGGTATAATTTTGGTATAAAACTTCGTCCAACCTGTTGTTATAGGGCCTTGCCTCTGCGAGGAGTTTCTCTCCGAATATATTCCATACCACAAGTAGTGCTATTCCAGTGGTGAACAGAAGAGAACCCTTAGTTTGACTACCTGTTAGTTTTATTAAACATTATTTTGACATAAACTCCCATGCTCAAATAGAAATTGTAGAGCTCTGCTGGTTAAATTGGCCAAACTGATGACGTCATACCTGACTGGCTCATTTTTTTGCCGTCAGATTTGCAGCCAAATGGAAGAAAAAAGTACATATTTGCTGTCACTTCCTCGTTAAAAAAAATGAAAAATGCAGCCGGCTGCTTTTCGATGCTCGATTTTGTGTATTTGCAGCCATGGCTAGATTTGGTTTTATACACGTCTTGGACAGTCTGAGAATCAAATTGTATTGACATTGTTCAATAGTGACCTGTCATGTTATTCCTCTGTAGGAAAGCTTGGTCCACTGCGCTGTATATGTGAAGTAAGGGTTGGTGTTTATCATATCCAAGTATTACTGGACTTCGAGTCTGTAAATAAAGAAATATCTCTCTCTCTCGATCTCTCGCTCTCTCGCTCTCTCGCTCACGTCAGCTCTCCTCGCTCTCTCGCTCTCTTCGCTCTCTCGCTCTCTCGCTCTCGCTCTCGTCGCTCTCTCGCTCTCTCGCTCTCTCGCTCGCTCTCTCGCTCTCTCGCTCTCTCGCTCTCTCGCTCTCTCGCTCTCTCGCTCTCTGTCGCTCTCTCGCTCTCTCGCTCTCTCGCTCTCTCGCTCTCTCGCTCTCTCGCTCTCTCTCGTCTCTCGCTCTCTCGCCTCTCTCGCTCTCGTCGCCTCGCTCTCTCGCTCTCTGCTCTCTCGCTCTCTCGCTCTCTCGCTCTCTCGCTCTCTCGCTCTCTCGCTCTCTCGCTCTCTCGCTCTCTCGCTCTCTCGCTCTCTCGCTCTCTCGCTCTTCTCGCTCTCTCGCTCTCTCGCTCTCTCGCTCTCTCGCTCTCTCGCTCTCTCGCTCTCTCGCTCTCTCGCTCTCTCGCTCTCTCGCTCTCTCGCTCTCTCGCTCTCTCGCTCTCGCCTTCGCTCTCTCGCTCTCCTCGCTCTCTCGCTCTCTCGCTCTCTCGCTCTCTCGCTCTCTCGCTCTCTCGCTCTCTCGCTCTCTCGCTCTCTCGCTCCTCTCGCTCTCTCGCTCTCTCGCTCGTCTCTCGCTCTCTCACGCTCTTCGCTCTCTCGCTCTCTCGTCTCTCGCTCTCTCGATCTCTGCCTGCTCTCTCGTCTCTCGCTCTCTCGCTCTCTCGCTCTCTCGCTCTCTCCGCTCTCGCGCTCATCGCTCTCTCGCTCTCTCGCTCTCGCTCTGCTCGCTCTCTCGCTCTCTCGCTCTCTCGCTCTCTCGCTCTCTCGCTCTCTCGATCTCTCGCTCTCTCGCTCTCTCGCTCTCTCGCTCTCTTCGCTCTCTCGCTCTCTCGCTCTCTCGCTCTCTCGCTCTCTCGCTCTCCTCGCTCTCTCGCTCTCTCGCTCTCTCGCTCTCTCGCTCTCTCGCTCTCTCGCTCGTCTCGCTCTCGCTCTCTCGGCGTCTCTCGCTCTCTCGTCTCTCTCGCTCTCTCGCTCTCTCGCTCCTCTCGCTCTCTCGCTCTCTCGCTCTCTCGCTCTCATCGCGCTCTCTCGCTCTCTCGCTCTCATCGCTCTCTCGCTCTCTCGCTCTCTCGCTCTCTCGCTCTCTCGCTCTCTCGCTCTCTCGCTCCTCTCGTCGCTCTCTCGCTCTCGCGCTCTCGCGCTCTCTCGCTCTCTCGCTCTCTCGCTCTCGCGCTCTCTCGCTCTCTCGCTCTCTCGCTCTCGTCGCTCTCCTCTCGCTCTCTCGCTCTCTCGCTCTCTCGCTCTCTCGCTCTCTCGCTCTCTCGCTACTCTCGCCTCTCTCGCTCTCTCGCTCTCTCGCTCTCTCGCTCTCTCGCTCTCTCTCGCTCATCTCGGCTCTCTCGCTCTCTCGCTCTCCACTCGCTCTCTCGCTCTCTCTCTCTCGTCTCCTCGTCTTCTCTCTCTCTCTCTCTCTCTCTCTCTCCCCTCTCCCTCCCTCCCTCCCTCCCTCCCTCCCTCCCTCCCTCCCCTCCCCTCCCTCTCTCCTCTCTCGTCTCCTCTCTCTCTCTCTCTCTCTCTCTCTCTCTCTCTTCTCTCTCTCTCTCTCTCTCTCGCTCTCTCTCTCTCTCTCCTCTTCTCTCTCACTCTCTCTCTCTCTCTCTCTCTCTCTCTCTCTCTCTCTCTCTCTCTCCCTCCCTCCTCCCTCCCTCCCTCCATCCCTCCCTCCCTCCTCCCTCCCTCCCTCCCTCCCTCCCTCCCTCTCCCTCTCTCTCTCTCTCTCACTCATCTCTCTCTCTCTCTCTCTCTCTCTCTCTCTGCTCTCTCTTCTCTCTCTCTCTCTCGTCTCTCTCTCTCTCTCTCTCTCTCTCTCCTCTCTCTCTCTCTCTCTCTCTCTCTCTCTCTCTCTCTCTCTCTCTCTCTCTCTCTCTCTCTCTCTATCTCGGTAATACGTATCTATGGGCAATACACTATTCCTAGGTCATGCAAGGTCAGGTCAAGCTGAAAACTCGATAAGTTATTGAATTCGTCAACCGGAAGCTACCCACCAAATCAGACGTCAATCGCGGCCAAGAAACCGACATTATGAGAAGCGACATGAAAATAGCCTCGGAGACATTGCTCCGTTTCACTTACCTTACCATACTCAAAAGGCGGTATCTCAAAAGTGAAAAGGCTCCGCCATTCTTTTTTGCACATTCTTAGAGGATGTTACATTCATTTATTCTGCCAAGTTTGGACTAGTTACGAGCAGGCAACTTATAGAAAAATAATTTTATGATTTTGACCTCGTCAGGTCAAAGGTCAAATTGTGGTCACGTAAATTTGTACCCCTATTTCCGAATAGTCCAGCCCTGTGGAGCAACTTCGATATTAGTTGTATTCCGCTAAGTCCATTAGCATAACATATATAGGCGTTTGATTGATATAAAGTACGGCACAAAAATAGTAACCTTTGATGACCTCTAAATATTACCCTTGAGGTCACCCGGACCTAAAAGGTGTGTGTATGTTTATTTCACTTGACACTACAGGTGTAGTAATTTCATCCAAATCTGAAAAGGTCGGGTACGAAAACTGCCCTTTTTGTGCGATATGACGTGGTGACGCCGAGGGATTTTGAACCCTGGTTCTTGGCAAAGGAAGCAAGTAGCATACCACGGCACTGTGCCAGATTGCCGCCAGAGAGCACTTGTTTATTGTCCAGATACTAGTCAGAAGTCTTTTCTGCGCCGTAACTGAAGCGGTAGGTATTTGCCAAATAAATTATCATCTGAGTTTGCATTTACATATTTTAACGTTTCCGTTCTTAAATTGTCGTGTATTTAATTTGCCCTCATTTACTCCACCGATGTCGTGTTTATCTACATCCTATGACAAATAGGTGGCCTCCACAGTGACGCGATTTCGCCTCGACTGGGGAGGGGGATGTCTTATGCGATCCACTGTCCGCGCGATCTCACGCCGAGCCCGGGAACGTCATGCGGGACGTGATATGGGCGATATCTCACTGATTCGATCTCCTTCGGGTGGATCAGCATTTTACCGCGTCCAATCAACTCAATGGTATGAAGTAAAATGATCGCCTGTGGTGACCCACCTGGAATATCTCCTGCAACATACCTAAGAGTGTGTGTGGACGAACGTGTTGATCTGCGAAATGTTCTGTCACATGGGTCAATACCAGATAATGGCATCACAATCTGAGTGTTTTCGTGCCCGCCATGCCAAGACGAGTGATAAACCGTAACCGCAAAAACCGTAACTGTGGCCGTAAAAAAGACGGTGAATTATCCTCTCCTATTGAATGAGCCTTCAGATTCTGTATGCTTAGACTCAAGCTTTTAACCATATTTGCCAATATCCTAGCCGAGAACAACGCTGTTTTGTGCAGCCGACCGGGATTCCTAAGCCATGCTTAGTAATTATGTCCAGAACGCATCCTCATAACTTCAGCAAAGTGAACATCATAGGCAACTCAACTTAGTCATATAGGCTCAAAATAAGATAGAGTTTTAGCTCCTTAAAAGCCGAAGCAAAATTGTGCAGCACTGCATCAGTGAAGATATATTATATTCGCATTCCGGTTCTCTCACCAGTACAATGGTGGCGTCCAAGACCTATTCGGTCAAGAACAGGCCTGTTCACAAATGACGAGGTACGCCAAAACTTCCATATATTACCTTATTCCAGCGTTTCGACAGAGTGCTTTGTATTCGTCGGGTTCGACTCCTCGAACCTCGAATAACCCGGCGATCGGACATGCCCTATTGCCTGCTGGCGATCGCGAACAGTTATAACTAAGTGGTTTTCGTTGTCAAGATCATTATTAGTTTACTGCCACCATTAGCGCGACACGTGAGCGAGACTCTGCGGTCAGTTCAGAGTCAGACTAGTCTCCGACTAACTGGCAACCGGACTGCAACAACGCCGGCGTATTATAGGTAAACATCTGACGCAAACAGTCTAAAAAGAGACGCGGACATACCACATATGGACATTTCATTACGAGCGAGCGCGAGCGGCGCTCGCTCGTCCTCCGTGGTATATGAGAAAACAATCTGAATATGAGCGGCCCGCCCGACCCGTGGCGACGCTTTTGAGCTTATATCTCTGCAACCGGAAAGTCCGATTTACAAGCGGACGTCCTTTGCTGAGTAGCCCCATCCACCCTGTCCTGATTGAGACCAGCGTCGACTCACATGGGTGTCTACCACTGCGCGTGGCGCGTGCCGCGTGAGGGGCGTGAAAAGTGTTTTCTAGCAAAAACTCTGCAACGGCTGGGCCGATTATGTACACATTTGGTGTCCGGCTAGGCACCTCTCAGCCGCCGCCTTCCCACAAGTCTCAGATTATGTACACATTTGGTGTCCGGCTAGGCACCTCTCAGCCGCCGCCCTTCCTTTACACGTGCGCACAGTGCACACCCCTATTATATATCTCAGGAACGGCTGAGCCGATTGTGATCAAATTCGGTGTGCAGTTCGGACTCTCAGCCGCCACTTCCCCACAAGTCAGGGGCCTCTGCACGTGCGCACGTGCACGCCAGCCCCCACCAGTAACAGTTGCAGCACTCGGGCGTTTGGGCGTTAAAAACCTACTACACCATAGTTCTCATGTTAAATCGATGATTTTCGACGAGGCTGGCTAGTAACCTATGGTACTTATTTTAAATCGACTTCTGGAACGGATAGCCTACAACTTTTCTATTTACCATTTTTCGATTATTCCGGGCGTAAAGGGGTTAAATGGGCTTGGGGTAAAACATCTCGGAACGACCGCTGACCGCTTATAAATGCTCTACAGGTACTGAAATATACACTACTTAGACTACTAATTCGTAGTAGAATTTAATATGACCGCTTCCAAATGCTACTAAATGTACTGAAAATACACTACTTCGACTACTACTTCGTATATTTGCTGAGTTTAATTCAATAAATAAAGATATAATCTATGGAAATACAAGTTATTGATACCAAATAATACCCTTTAATTTATAATAGACAAAACAATTACATCTTGTCTAAATCATTTGGGCGTTGCATTCCTTACTCTTCTACCCCTGTTCTATTACCCTGGTGCACACCCTATTCTATATCTCAGAAACGGCTGAGCCGATTGTGATCAAATTTGGTGTGTGGTTAGGATATCTCAGCCACCACTTTCCCACAAGTCAAGGGTGCCAGGTGGGGTGCCCGTGCACGTGGACACGTACGCACCCCTTTTTGTATCTCAGAAACTACCTGCCCGATCGAGTTGAAATTCGCCATACATTTCCTTCGCGCCCGCTCGTTCATCGCCAACTATGGCGCCTTACTGTTATGTATTATTTCATCTGATACCCACAACAATACAATGCACACGATAGGCAAAGAAGTATGAATTCGAGGATATATTTGAGATGGTAATACCAGCACATGGACACAATGCTATTTGACATTCGCAAACCTTTACAAATAAGCCAGCTGTCTTCGTTATTTCGGTTACTAAAGAACGAAGCTTATTTCCATAGAGAAACGCCCACGTCGCAGTATCAACCATGTAGTGCCCACCTCAACACAGAGTGACTGCTGCGGGTCAAAGCCATATATCCTCTTATGACCAAGTATACACACACAATTAAGTACATACACAAATGATGATGATGGAGATGATGATAACCTCGGCGTACAATCGAGCTGAGTCACTCTTATCGAATAATTATCCCACACTCCACCTCTCAAAGTCACACGTTCTCGAACACGCATTATCACAGATTAAGCGTGTATGTCTAATGTCGCGCACATGGCTCCCCCTGCAAGCCAGCCAACACCACGGCATCAGCTGCTACCCGACCGAGCTCCCATCACACCTCGCCCGCTGCCCTCACACTCTCCAGCTACCAGTCGGGCTGCACCCACCGGTACGTCATGTTATCCATGGTGCGATGTGCAGACCGGCACCGTAATAGTTGATGATGTAGTCCGACCCGTCGGCGGCTTCACCACCTGCGTCGCGATCAGCACGATGTCCACCAGCTGGCCCACGAACAAGAAGCCGAGCGTGCAGAACTTGAACAGGCCTAGGCCCGGGTAGCCCAGGTAGAAGCGGTCGGCGCCCAGGAAGCCGAGGAACACCGACAGCAGCAGCGAGGTCTCGAACGAGTAGCCGTTACTGCCGAGCAGAGGGGAGGCGTCAGAAGGTCCGCTGTCACCTTGTGTGCCAGCTCCAGGAGGTGTCAGAAGGTCCGCTGTCACCTTGTGTGCCAGCTCCAGGAGGCGTCAGAAGGTCCGCCGTCACCTTGTGTGCCAGCTCCAGGAGGCGGAGCGGGCAGTCAACGCACGTGCCAGCTCCAGGAGGCGGAGCGGGCGGTCACCTTGTGTGCCAGCTCCAGGAGGCGGAGCGGGCAGTCAACGCACGTGCCAGCTCCAGGAGACGGGGCGGTCGGCTACAGCAAGCATGAGTGCCGACTCCAGGAGACGGGGTGGTTACAGCACGTGCCAGCTCCAGGAGACGGGGCGGTCGGCTACAGCAAGCAAGTGCCGACTCCAGGAGACGGGGCGGTTACAGCACGTGCCAGCTCAAGGAGGCGGGCGCCCAAGAGTGGCGCGCTCAGACGGGCGTGGGGTGCCTAGGTCAGACGTCTGAAAGTAGCTTTCCAACGCCCGAAGTCGAATATTGGAAGAATATATCTCGAAAAGGATGTCGGTCTGGATAAAAGGAGCATTGTCGTCCTCCGGGGAATTCCAGTTGACATTGACAATAGAAATGCAAACATGCTGACACAACCTGCATTTATATATGCAGTTTCATAAAATATGCTATACAAATTGCAATAAAATACGCAATTTATCTGGAACATGAGCTGAGTCATGATTTATTTATCAAGTATATTTGAACA